>JAOXJP010192021.1:0-12236 GCA_025762735.1 Platanus orientalis | reverse complement strand
CGCCATTCTGTGGACTTAGGGGTGCCCACTTTGGGTTTGCTGAGCACTGATCCCTCCCTTTCTTTCTTTTTGTGAGACGGGGAAATTTGGGCTTTTACTTTGGAGTCACCACTGACTCAGGGTTTAACCAACAGAGTTGGACATCGGTTCTCCTCTTCCCCGAAGAGGAAAAGTTTAGACCCAAAGGTCTAGGGTTTAACTCGTAAGACTGGTCTGTGTTCCTGAGATTTAGGGTAAGTTGCTTGGTTGTACTTGGGGAAGGTGTTAGGCACCCCAAATACCCACCTTTTAGGATGCCTTCTCCCATTCATACAAGTTTTGGTCTTATGTTAATGCCCATGCTTTGTTAATGTTGAATTGGAGGCTTGCTGAATTTTTCTCAAGTGTAATGCCTGATTTTTCTCTCAACACTTGATTTTTCAAAGCTTGAATTTAATTCAGGGTGAAAATCAGGCATTAGCTTATGAATAGTCTAGAAACTGTTCTTTATTTTGTCCTATTCTAATTGTAGACCCCTCATGGGTTAGGTCTTTAGAGGGATGATAGACCCCTCTAAATGATTCACTGGTTGGTTCCTTAGGGTTAGATATTAACCTTAATGGCAGGAAGAGAAAAGGAAAGATATTATTTTTTCTATCTTACAGGCTTAACGCCTGTTTTTTATCTCAACACTTGATTTTCCAACACCTGAATTTTAATTCAGGGTGAAAATCAAGCATTGGGGAAGCTGATCAGATCAACACCTTTATATAGTCTTTTGGGATGCTTTTGTGAGAACCAACACTGTAGGACTCATGGTTTGGGTTAAGGGAAGTGTCCTAGGGTTACAATATACAACTCTAGGGCCTTAGATATAGGTCACGTGGAGATAAGATCTCATAAAGTAGGCCACATGGTCATCTATTATAGGCCTAATGCTTGTTTTTTGGTCTAACACCTGAATGTTCAATGCCTGAATTTTAATTCAGGGGAAATTTAGGCATTTGGCTAAATCAGCAGCCAGCTTAGATTTTTGGGCCACCAATATGGGGCCCAGAGGGGTGAGGTTTCTTTAAGGTCCATGCACTAACCCTAGGGAGGACTCACACACTTGCTTAGTTTTGAAAAACATGAATTTTATACCCAAGCTTAACAACTGCAATTCACTCCAACGCCTGAAATTAAATTTAGGCGTTGGGATAGAAATAAGGGCCCACAGAGGTGTACATGCACAAAAATGAATCTAAGAGGCTAGTTCTGTCATGGGATATGGCTGCAGAAGAATCAGGGCTTCCTGGGGGTGGGTCCTAGATCTTAATGCCTAATTTCTCTCCTAACGTTTGTTTGTTCAGTGCCTGATTTTTAATTCATAAAAAAATCAGGCATTAGTTATTGGGAGAAAATCTAGTACCTGGATTTCTTGATTTTGGGACCTTTAGGGTTTTGAAAAAAATGTAAAATTAAGCATGCTAATAGGAAATATATACATGAACATTATATAAAATTTGAGCCTCAGATCATGCATTTAACATTCAAACTAAAATTAACAAATATTCACCATAACTAAGTCTACAAAGACCAAGTTTTTTGGATCTGTTTGGAGGGCATCTTGAGACATTTTGCAACCTCTAAAATCATGAAATTAAATCTATCATATGACATATATGTCTAGTCTAACATATTCAATTTGGTCTCTAGCATCCCACTACAAAAGTCACAAGAAAATCAGCACTAAAATGGGTTAAAATGAAAGCACATAGAGGCTGTTGAGCCTCCACTATGTAATCCGAGTTAGAGCAGTGCTCTAGCATGAATTGGAAAACATAACAGCATGCTAAATTAATATATAATGAAGGGTATGAATTGAACTTGAGTTTAGGCTTACCTTAGGTCCAAAGTGACCTAGGGTTAAAGACCACTTCCTTTTTCTTCTTCTTTTTCCTCTCTTTCTCTAGGGTTTTAGGGTTTTTTGGTTGCCAACTTGGTCTTGCATGAATTTGGGGCTATTTAGGTGGAGGGCTAGGATGATTTCTATCCTAATATAGGTGGAGGGCTTAGATTGAATCTTTGTGGAGGGTTGGGATTAATTTGAGCTAAGGGGCACAGATAGATGAGGTGGCTAGATGAAAGGTTAGATTAGGTTTGTGTTTGTTGAATGAAGGGTAGGATTAGGGGTGTGCTATTAAGCATGGATGGGGAGAGGTGGATGGGAGACATGGGGGATGCCTTTTGGTAAAACCCCATTGGTTGCATTTTTCAAGGGGATGGCTTGAGATACCTAAAGGGGGGATGTGAGGTGTTCTCTAGGGATTTGCAATTCAACAAATTGATCCAAGAGTGGAGAGTGAGAGAAATGATGGAAAGATTCCAATCTAAGGGTAGGAAATATTTGCCTTAAGGTGTGAATTCATTAAATGTCATTAATGAGCTGAGTTGAAAAATCTTAGCTCATCAATGATATTTGATGCTTTTTAGGGTTTTCAAACCCTCTCTCTATCATCATACCCTATGAGCATTTGAGCTCAGAAGCTGGCCCAGTCAATGTCATTTTTAGAGGTCGTAAATGCATCGGTCACGCTAGTCCTGTTATAACCAAATTATGAAAAGGGTAAGGGGGTGAATCGAGGGTTTTTTTACCTGAAAAGCTCTCATATGTACTTTCATAGGGCAAGATGGTAAAATTGATCCTAGAAAATGTCAGGTGAAAGATGCCCCCTAGTTCAGGTGAGCCATAGCCTTCAACTACACCGAATTACGGTGCCCGAGCAAAAAACTAGGTAAAAAAAACCTTTTTGGGGTAGTTAGGGAATTCAGGGCTAGAAATGTTGCTAGTTTTTTTATGAATCTCTGATGTGGATAAAATTTGGGGGAATTGAAGCTTAGGGAGTCTTGGAGCCATAGGAATTGATAGATTGGACATCGGATTCCCGGGAAGTTGTCGGAGATTTTTTGAAGCAGGGTCGGTCGGAGAGATTAAATTTCTGTAGTTGACTAAAGGATGATGGAATTAAGTTGTTGGAAATTCTCTGAATCAGGAGTTCATAAAATTTTCTTTTGAGGACAGGGGTGAAACTGAGAAAATGGGCCTGACTTTGCTGCATTCTGAGTTCGGGGGAACTTTTAAGGGCATTCCACGTGTCAAATACAGACGAAATGTGTTTTTTCTTAGCTTGGGTAAAAATGAGGGCTTAGGCTACAAGATTTTTATAATCCAGTGCAAGTTTGATAGTTTGGAGGCTTTGAATTTATAATGGGTTGGCCATTGACAAATTGAATTTATGATTTTGGATGAACTCTCAGGAGTCGGTTGAGCACTTGATTTTTATACCTGATTTGTTACACATTTTTGGAGTATTTGGGTGAATCTTGGCAGATAAGTTTTGCAAAAGTCCCTGCTCCTTAGAAAACTTTTTGAAGGCCTCATGATTCTAGAGAAATGAGCACTGACTGATCTTGATTTGGAGATATGGAGAATGTTCTAGCTCCATAAGAATGAAATGTGAAAAAATGGCCTTTTGACCTCTTGGGGAAGGTTTGAGATTTCATAGAGGTTCGGGGTTTTGAAATTCTCTTCTCAAACCTAGAGATTTGAAGTTAAGGCCAAGACCGAGATATAACAATTGACCTTTCTGGATTCAAAGATCGAATGAATCTTTGAGAGCTCTTGCAATGGTCATTTCTTAGTTAGGGTTATCATAGATTAAGAAATTGGTTGCTGCCGTTCTTAAGAAATGTCTACTCTGTGTTGATGTTCCTCAAAATTGGGAGACTTAGGGATGTATAGGATCTAAAATTACACCATTCGGATAATGAAAGAGGCTTTGGGGATCCTTTGAGGTTCCGGGGGTAAATGCTCTTAGGTGAAAAGGGTAAAATGGTAATTTTTTGCCCACAGGTCAAAAAATGTGAAAATGAGAATTCTTCATCTATAACGCTTCATGATAGGAAGGTTTATGTAGATGGGAGAAATTCAATGATCTAAGTGATAGATAGTGAGTTTTGAGCTTTTGAAGGCAAAAAGGGCTAAATGGTAATTTTTCCATCTGTGATGATCTGTTGGAGAAAAGCTTACAGGAGATGGAAAACTTGTTGGTGTCATGAATGAAGTTTTGAAATGTGGACCCTCAAAGTCTTGTTGATGCTTTTATGAAAGATTAGGGTTTGTCTTGAAATAGTGCATTTTGGGCTGTAATAGGGTGCTTTAACTGGTTCATTTACAACTGGAGTATCTAGGGAAGTACTCTTTGGGAATGCCTAACCTCCTAGAGTCCAAGTTTGCTCTTCCTAAAATAAGGGTGCTTAGAGTCTTGATGCCTAAATGCTGTTATGCTGTCCTTATGCTATCACATGACTCGAGTCAAAATTTAGGTGCTGACAGTTGTGTAGAACTTAGGGGTGGTAATAGGGCTATCAATTGGGTTAGGTTGAACCTTGCCGAGGTTTGCTCAAAACTCAGCTTGAAATGTTTTACCCGAGCCTAAACTCAACCCAAATAAAACTTTAGGCCTAAAAGATGGGCCCAAACTCAACCCATTTTAAACAACTCAACCCATTTTAAAACAACGGGCTTTGGGCCGAATTCGGGTTGTCTAAATTACAACTATTTTCTTAATTTTTTGGCTGATTTTAGGCCCATAATTGCCCCTAAATGCGTATTATATGTTTTTTTAACAGTTGACGCTTGAACTATTTAATGATTGTAAATTTGTTAAAAACTAAATGGATTTAAAAAGAATAAAAGAATATAGACTTAATATCTATATATAAATAAATTAATGTTTGCCAACTAGTTTGAGCCAAGTTAGCCCATGCCTTGGGCTGAACTTGAGCTAGCCCAAACTCAGCCTGAATAAAACTTTGGGCCTAAAAGTTAGGCCCAAACTCAACCTAGTCTGAAATTGGGTTGGCCCAGCTTGATTATTTTTTGAGCTAGACATGTCGGGCTTTGAGCCAACCCAACCCAAATGATAGCCGGTGGCAATTCATGTTGGTGAGTCAGGTTTATGTTGTGTCAAGATAAGGGTATACGATTATATGGCTCAACCCGAACCTGACACATTTACTAATCATGTCAAAGCCAGTCTACCCATTTTTTGACCCGAAAATGCATTTATAGTCTCTGCTAGCTTTCTTATTTTGTGTTGGACTCATGGGCTATGTGGTAATTCATGTTGGTGGGTCAGATGCATGTTGTGTCAAGTTAAGGGTATACGACTATATGGGTTAACTATAACAACCCGCACATATTCACACATGTCACACATATTGTTGCACATGTGTCACACTCATAATGTATACATAGGTTATATATGTTTCACATACACTTATTATCATTTAAATGCACATATAATGATCTGTAAAATGGCACAACTTTAGAGACACACCAGCAAAAATCTAAAGAGAATTTATTTGCAAACTTTATGTCATTAGAAAGACACAGAAGTCTAGAGTCCAACAAAACAAACATTGAGTGAAACAGACCCCAAATGAAAAGGATATGAATGTTTAAGTGAGAAAGGGTCAGAGTTAAAAAAATGTTTTGGAAAGGGTTTCGGCCCGATCAATTCGGGGTAGGCTGATTCATTAGCCAGGTATCCCAATCGATCATAACACGTTTTGTCTAGTTTTAAAAATTCAATTTTTTGAGTTTTCTAGCCTCAGGGGTTTTCTAATTGGACCTAAAGACCTCTAAGGTCTATAGAAGAGTGATTTTGAACCTAGTTTGACATAAAAACATAATACATGAGAGAGAAGAAGAATCAACGGAAAAGTTAGGGTTTCAGACAAATTTTGGGGATTTTTGAAGAAGAACGCAAAGCTTTGCTAGGATTTCCTTTTCATCTCAAAAGGTAAATAAACTTGAACACTTAGATATCATTTTTTTTATTCTTAGGTTCATAGAACACTTTAAATCCCATTTTTGAAAGAAAATTTGAAGTTTACGGCTTGTTTTGATTCCAAAGGTACTTAGAATGGTGAGAAATCCATTTGTAAATAAACTAGGATATTATACATCATTTTTTTAATGATCTTAGGTTCTTAGAATACTTTGATTCTCGTTTTGAAGGAAATCTTGAAGGTTTGTGTCCTGTTTTGGTTCTATAGGTTCTTAGAACAATGAGAAATCTGTTTTGTAAATAAATTGAAATCTTTTACATTGTTTTAGGTTCTTAGATGCGTTTATTTACAAGTTTTGAGAAAAACCATGATTGTTTTTATTTTCTTTAGGTTCTTTTACATGTTGTGAAAGAGAAAAAAATCAGTTTTCAAGAAAATTCATGTTCTATCTTTGAGTTTTGATCCGTATAGGTTGTTAGATGATTTTAATCTTTGTTTCTCAAAAAAAAAAAAGGATTGTTCTAATCAGTTTTTAAAATTGTTTTGAATAATCCTATGTTTTTTAAATATGTTTTCAAAGAATTTTAGTAAACTTGATTTTTAATTCCTATTCTAAATTTATTAGTTATGCCAATCCATAGAGCTATATGCTTAGGTGGGTCAGATTCTTGTTTTCTATTTTGTTTCAAAGATATGCACTGGATACAAATTATTAAAGATTGTTAGTTTTGTTTTGATTTTATATCTGCTAATATTTGTATCTGTTTTGATGAAAATATATGTTTAGCTATGACTTGAGACCTCTTTGCCATCAAAGAGACATATTTGATGCAGCCTTTTATCGGGATTAAATAGATGTGATCAGGTACCCTCTTTGTCGAGTCACATTAATTGACAATGTTTGTGAGGCTAGCCACTAGGTGTGAGATAATGGTAACCCACCACCAGATTGTAAATGGAATCGTTTTATTATGTTATCTATTATCTAACTCACAACACGTGTGTAGGATTTTTGGTATATGATTCAGTTATCTATTATCTAGCTCAAAACACGTGTGGGGGATTCTATTATCTACTCATGTAATAGTCAAACCCACTCCTATACCATCTCCAGAACTTGACCCAATGCTAGCACCAGAACCGGTCCTAGAATAAGGTAATTATCTTTGGTAAAGGTGGTACATGTGTTTCAGAACATGACTTTCTTTTTTGATGTGCAGATCTTTCCTTCGAAGATGAAGTTGTTTTACTTAAAGACGACCTTGATGAAAACAAGTTAGAATAATTTTGCGAGAATGCGAAACAGGCGTATGAAGCTGGTGTTTATCTCGTACGGGACCTTAGTACTGTGGAGCATATGGAAATTGCACTACCATGTACTCGAACCGGAGCCTTGTCTTGCTTAAATGATGTAGAGAGGCATTTTCAAAATGTAGGGCTTAGATGGACTATCAAGTCTCTTTTAAATTTGTCAGCTACCACAGTGTAAGCTGAAGAGACTTTGAAACTTACTCAACCAACCCCTGATCTTGAAGCCTTTGTGGTGGTATATGAAGCATATGTGGTCAACCTAAAATAAAATCATGATGAGGCTTCTTGTCTGGAGAGTTTTGGAAATGAGGAGCTGGAGGCATTGGCAGAGCATTTCCATTATGTTAAGTTGGAGTACATGCAGCTTTAAGATCACTTGCATGACTACCATGCCATCTTAGAGGATAGCAGCGTGCTTCTGAGAATAATGAGAGTCTGATTGCACAGGCCAAGTCCATTCTAACTATGAGGAGGGCCAATGCTAATGATGATATGCCTCTTGAACTTGTAGCTGACTGCTCCAATGCCGAACTTGCTTTGCAACAACATATCCCTCCCTCTCAGGAATTTTGCGATAAGCTTCACACCTTTATCTGATTTTTTTGGCTAATATGTTTGCTTTCCCTTTTCTTTTTTATCATTCATTGAGAAAAATGTAATATCCTTGGCATTTTATCAATGAAATATCCTCCTTTTATGTTTTCATCTTCTTTTGTGCCTTTATGATAATTCAATGACCTAAGATCTGTATGGCTCATATAAAGCAAGCATTAGCAATTGTTGGTATAGAACAAGCCTTAGGCTAGGTAAAGTCAATTATCCTTTGGCATTGTAAGAGCCAGATATGTCAGATTAGCCATACTTTAGTAGAACTCATGTTTATAGAGTCTAACCATCCTTTGACCTTGCAAGAGTTTGATCATACTTTGGCATCATAAGAGCCAAGTATGCTAAGTTAACCATATAAGGTCCAAGTACAAACTCCTAGTCATTTGCATCCACATGCTTGTTCTTGCTAATTTTTAAGCAATTTTGAAGTTTAAAGTGTACATGCGGTGGCGAATGGAAGATATTATTGTAATTTGCCAATTTCAAGTCATTCGGTGAATATGTCATTAGACATCTCATTCACTCACACATCTATGGGTGAATTGTCTTTGTATTCTACATTCGCACACTATCTTTTCTAATTTAAGGTACATTTCCTATGGAGCAATGATACCCGCTGGCGCATGTCCCTTCAATTACTTTTGTGTAAATTTCCAATCTTAGCCCTGATATAGCTGGCTAATGAAAACCCCATTTTACCCTCGCAAATATACAGGGCTTTTCAAATTCTGGAATGGTTGGACGAAAATTTCCTCGTGCATATAAAGGATTTGGCTTCTTCTTCCTTACGTATTTTCAGAACCTGATTCAAATTCTCCATTGCCAGGAACTCAAGCCTCCTTACTTTTATGATTTCTGCACCAAATCTTCGATTCTAGTCCACTAGAACCTTCTATTCCCCTATTGTGAATAGCTTAGCACCATTTCTATGTGTTTTGATTTGTTGAAACCGTTTCTTGAAAGACATTTGTCTTCTTAGACCCAAAGCTTTTTATTTTCATTTTAGTGAGTTTAGAGTCCTCAAATCTAGAACATACGTAGATAGGAATCTTCATCTCATAAAAATGAGTATTTTGGCATAATTTTTGCGAGTTTTGGTGAATATTTGGGGTTTTTAGACCCTTTGACACATTCGGGTGCTCTAGTTTTCATCTCAGGCAATGACTAGGGTTTCTAGCGAACCATTCGCTGCCACAGAGCTGACTTGAGTGGTTCACGAATGGCACTCCTTGAGTCATTCACTAGTTAAGGCACCTTGTGTTCCTGCACTCCTTGCTTAGGCGAGATGCTGGGTGCAAATATAAATTCTTTGGTCATTCGCCAGATATGAGGTATTATTCACATAGTTACTAGGACATGCTTGGATTGATACTAATGACCTATATTCGCACATTGGGGATACTCATTTGCCCATATAGGACCTTAATCACCCACCTAACACCTTAATCACCAAAAATTTTGTGAAACCTCAAAAAATTCTTTAAAAGGTTACCTTCATATGTATATATCCATTTTAATTTTCTTTGATTTCTCTTCTTGTAGAGTAATGGCACCTGGAAGAATAATCCTTTCTGATCAAGAATACTATGAAAGCCTTCCTTCTCCTATTCGACAAACTCATGAGTGGGTGCACAGCCGAGCACAACCAAAGCTTATTCAACCCCGAGTTTATTGACCCTATTTTTGAGCATGCATCAAGCCCACCAAATTTATTAAGAGCATTTGCAAGGGCTGGTGTCGCTTAGATGACCATGCCCACTAAGATAACTCAGTACGTGAGACCCTACTACTATCCATTGAAGAAGGCTAGACACTTAAGGATTCCACTACTAGCGACCTTAAGATTTTAATTCGAAAGATCCGTTTGGACAAAGCCAAATGGGTATGAAGACTCTATAGAGGTTCCTCGTCCTTTACTATGGTAGGAGTAAATGGGAAGCTCTCATTGGATATTGCCTTGATTGGTACCACACAGAAATAGATGTAGTTGGTATGATTGAGGCATTACGTGGTTCTATAGAAAACTTCGACAAACACCACGTCATGGTGGTACAGGAAATTTTGAGGTGGTGCCCTGAAACTAACACTTTTCTATGCCAATATGGCAAAGTAGGCATCTTGTTGTGGGAGTTCATTGGTGTAAGCCATTTTACCTTTTGAAGGGAGGTTGATGGAAGAATATATTCCCTTTAATGCTCATTTCAAGATGCTTTCTACCACATGTCAGAGGTTATTTCAAGTGTTTTCCGAATTTGACAACATAAGCATCTCATATGGGAGCTGGCTTGGACGCATTTGTAAATGTCCATCGAGTAAGACCCCTAGAGGTAAACCCTTACCATGGACTAAAGATAACATTTAGCACAACATTGATTTGGATGCTCCTACATTCTTAGCCAAAGTATATGCGACTTTCTTAAGTGGGTAGGCTCTTCCAAGCAGTCTGGGTGAACGTATATGCCCTGAAGTGTTTAAAGCTGCCGCGAACTTAGCCGATGGGATTCGTATGAACTTGGCAGTCCCTAGCCTTTGCTATTTGTACAGTGGACTATGAGATATTGTAGAAACAGGCCTTTAATAGGGTCGTATAAGAGAGAAACTGGCATATTTCCCTCTTCAACATTTTTGCATATGGCTGGGTCTTCACTTCCCTTCTATTTATCAAAGAGGAGAGAAGAATCTACATACCATTGCGTATATCAATACTTTAATGAATTAGCGAGCAGAAACGGTGTTGGGGCCCGCTACTTTATTCTATTTTACACACAAAATTGTTCTTATTTTGGACCATCTATTTGGTAAACAAACCTTGGTGGATGATGGATCACTTGTAGGGGATGTATGAGCTTATTTCTACTCCCATCGAAGTGGCTCTTTGACGTGGAGAAGGGATATTCATTTTCATATTGAGGCCTATAATCCAGGGGCTTGTGCCTCTCCCTACTTGTGCAAAGATGGTGGGTAAGACGACCAACTTAGAGAAAATCAAGGAGGCCTACCTATATTTTGTATGGTCTAGAATAGGTAGTTGTGCGGTCATTCCTAATGAGATGGCTAAGCAAGACAACCTCCAATTTGATTATTGTTATGCCAAATGGTGGTATAACTCAATCTTTTCTGTAGTGAGATACAATGAGGATGGGGACAATTCCCAAGTAATTTTTTATGATGGTCAAGGTACTACGATAATGGCTAACAAGTCTTTCAATAAGACATTGGATAAGAAAACATCAACTATGCAATGGCCTAAACAATCCAATAAAAAGCCACATAGTTTTCAAGAAGAAGTACATTTTGTTCCACCATCCCCTTTAGCAATCGAGGTAGATGTAGAGCCCAATAGACCTAAAAGAAAATAAGGCCCAAGAGGCAAGTCCCACATCAAGGAGCCACATCACATCCCATCTCCTGCTAAAGTGAGGGAGCCTAACCAAATACTACCCATTTGTGAAGACAATTTTGAAGACATTGGTAGTTACCCTTTTGAGGAGCCCCATGATGTAATTACAAGAATGACAGTCCGACAAGAACAATGGGAGAATATCCCATCCACTAGAGAATTCGTGGAAGGGGTGAAACCCTAGAGGAATAGAGGCAACTGGCTAACATATTGCAGGTAATGCAAGAATAGGGTTTGGAGCGGCCTTTTAGTCATCATTCCCAAGTTCCTACTACTGTGAGGCTTGAACCAGAGAGCCAAATAGGGCATGAAGTTGCTCCCCCTAGACCTTAAGCACCTAAGAGGTCATAAGAACCATCAAAGATTCAGTGATACACCTCCCAACGACAACTATATGGGGTTTGTACACTGACCAGGAAAGAACTCAAGGCCTTATATAACTTGGGGAACAATGTACAAGACCTCATTTATGCTATGAATGGGTATAACTTGGAAGGTTGTTTCTTAGATTATGTTTTTCAAAAGGTGACTAGCATTACATGTGAGCTTCAAGCCTACATTCCTACTAGCTAAGCCATTTCCATGCTTACGTGCAACACTCTTCCAAGTTTTATTGAAAACATTAGAAAATAATTGGCGACAATAGGAAGTCTGCCTTTCATGACTTTGGAGTCTGCAAATGGCACCATAGAGAAACACTTAGGGGAAGATGAGACATTTTCTTTCGCAGTTGAATGTTCGCTAGTGATAAATCAACTTGTGCACTTTGATGGTGAGCTAGCCAATAAAGAGGAGGCGGCAGAGAAAGTTCATTAGGCAGTGTCTACATCACATGATATTTCAAGACAAGAGCCTTATGTCCCCTTCATAGGGAAAGACATTGTTAAAGATGATAGGCCTTCCTCTACATCTGAAATATGGGCTTCTTTGAGTGTACCTAAGATTGGTGGGTTTTTAAATGTACACATAGAATAAGAGCCATGGAATCCTCCCTCACCAATGTTTACCGAGGACGTGTTGAGGTATGAATGATTTACCTCTTCATATACTTAGTAACACTCCTATTTTTGTTACTAAATGTGTTGTGCTCTTTTTATTT
>JAOXJP010192010.1:0-12236 GCA_025762735.1 Platanus orientalis | reverse complement strand
AAAACAAAAAAAAAAAAAAATAAGAATAATAAGCTGAACAGCTTCCACATAATATGCCCCCCCCCCCCCACCCCCACCCCCATCGGTTGAAGAAACTTTTTGTTTTGGATAAATAAGGTAAATTTTACTGAGCAAACCACACTAGATATGCATGAAAGATACATACCCTATCGGGAAGCCCTACCCAAACACAAGAGAGTCACATTCAAAGACCTAATCTTTAAACTGCACATCATAAAAAAGAAACGAAGCACAACTCCAATTGTAAAGAAGAGCAAAAATCTTATCCAGAAGTAGAAGAACCTCAGTGGATGAGCCTTCGAAGATCCACCTATTCATTTCCAACCACAATCCCTAACACACTGCAAAAGGAGCCCATCTCCACAGCATCAGACCCCATTTAGAAAGGCCCACCCCATCAGACTGACTCCACCATTTACCAAATCTGCTCATAAATACATTCCACACCAATACAGCCACTTTACAATGAAGGAACAGATGGTCAATTGTCTCCTCCGCTTGCATACACATACAGCATCTATTGGCCAATGAGAATCCCCTCGATTGAAGGAGATTCAAAGTGGGTGCTTAATCAACAAAGAGCAGCCAGAGGAAGAAGGCAAGCCTTTGAGGGAGCCTTTGATTTCCATAAGAATTTAACAGGGGAAGAGACCTCCCTAGCTGGCAACAAAGCTCTGAATAGAGAGCCCATAAAGAACTTACCACTAGGCTCACCAGTCCAAAATCTTTTATCTTCCTCCTCACCCCTTCCCTAGTTAGTTTTATCCAGGATCTGAAGGAGTGTCGCCGCTTGATCTATCTCCCAATCATTGAGGTAACGTCTCAATTGAAGATCCCAGCTATTGGAGTCTCCCTCCCACTTTCCCATTCTTTTTGCTGGCCAGGGTGAATATATGGGGGAATTCTTGATATAACAGGGTCTGGCTGCACCACATGTCCTTCCAATATCGAACCTGATCTCCTTTACCCACATTAAAAGCCGTGAGCTTTGAAAATACCTCATACCCCTTTGTGATGTTTTTTCCATGAACCTGATCCATGAGCTCCCTGACGCTTTTTGCTGTCCCAACCAAGGTCCTTGGTACCGTATTTAGCAGCGAGCACCCACCTCCAAAATCTATTCTTCTCTACTCCGAATCTCCAAAGCCATTTTCCAAGCAGGGCTTTGTTCAGGATCTGCACCGGCCGAATACCTAGGCCTCCTTGAACTGCTGGCCTACACACTTGATTCCACCCTACGAGATGCATCTTCCTGTCCCCCTCATATGAATCCCATAAGAATTACGCTGCAGCCTCTCCAACTTGTTGGCTACCACTTTGGGAGGAATGACCAATGAAAGGAAGTACACCGGAAGATTAGAGAAAACATTCTTCAAAAGCGTAAGCTTGCCACCTTTGGAAAGTAACTTTTCCAAGAAACCAGTCTTTTCTCCACTTTCTCAATGACTGAATCCCAAATGACTTGGACTTATATTTGGCCCCCAAAGGGAACCCCAAATATGTGATGGGGAACGAGGAGACTTGACACTCAAGGATCTCAGCCAATTGATGCAGATTAGGGCATTCACCTACCCCCAAGATTCTACTTTTGCAAAGATTTACTTTCAGAACTGAGGCTGCCACGAATAACAGAAGAAGACCCTTGAATTAGCCCCACCCTCTTGGCTTTATCAATCAATACTAAAAGCTTCAGTCACCATAATAAACAAAAAGAGGGATAGGGGATCACCTTGACACAGGCTCCGAGTACTCTTAAAAAAGCCTTCCGAGATTCTATTAATAAATACTCCAAAGGACACCGTTGAGATACACACTTTGATCCAGTTTCTCCACTTCCTACCGAAACCCATTCTTTCCATTACACTGTCCAAGAAAGACCAGTTCACATGGTCATACGCATTCTCCATGTCAAGTTGGCAGAGCACCCTGGGTTTCCTAGCTTTTCTCATAGAATCCACGTATTCATATAAGGGCGCAATCTAGAACTTGCCAGACTTTCACAAAAACACTTTGCCTCTGAAAGATAATTCCATCCATCTTCAAAAAAAATCCATCACGTCTTACATTCTTCTAGCTAAAGATTGGAAGAGCGTCACTTTAAAATATCTAAGAATGGATGACCAGTAGAAGAGCATAGCTTTAACTCTCTCCACGACCCTCTCAACCAAAGCTGCTTTGTTATTGATGATTCAAATGTTCCTTTCCTTCCAAAGATTCCAAAATATTGGAAAAAGGGTCCATATGCTAAATGATTTCACTTATCAACAAGCAAGCTCCAATATATCACCCTTGTAGGAGTTTCTGCAAACTACTTGGGTCACCATCAGCCCCTAAGAGTAAATAAAAGTGTTGTATAATGTCCTAGAGATTTTGCAATGCAAGAATAGGTAGTTAGCAATCTCTCCATTTTCTAAGCAACTATTTGTTGATGTACATGTTAAGAATACAATATGTAAGGGCATAAATGTCATTAGTGGGTATAAGGGTACTTGTAAATACCCATACATGTTTTAGTGTATTTCATTCATTTTATTATATCTCATACGTATGGGAGGGAGCACTACACTCCACATACATTTTCTCCCGAACTTCTCTTCTTCTTCTCCCTCTTTCTTCTTCTGCAAACCCTAGGCTACAAAGCTCCTTTTACAGCATAAATCTACTTGGTATCAGAGCCAACTACCATATTCGAGGCCAGAGAACAGCCTTCAAGCTTTTGCACATCAACTGCTGACGTCACAATCTATACTGACCTGGCAGGTTAGTGACGAAGTGACAAGTTCAGTTGTTCTTCATAGCTCTCGATTTATGGTGATTTACTATGACATTTTCCAATTTGTTTGATAATGGCATTTTTAGTATATTTTTCACATTTTTCTCAAGAGTTTTTCCAAATCTGAGATTTCTTGTTGATTCGCACAAATCAAGGTTTATTGGTTGTCGATTCTAGGGGGTTTTATTCTCTTACTTTATGTGTGACTGTTTGCAACTGATTTTATTCGATTGCATGAAGATTTGAGCTAGTTATGAAGGTTTTTATGCCCTATGTCTTCTGCCTGGTCCACTAGTACCTGTTTTTTGTTCGAAAATCAATGCATACTGATCTAGCTTGCTTCTACTCACTGCTTTGGGTTTGTTTTTATGTTAAGCAGTGATTTCCACTGCTGTCCGTGACTCTTATTCCTTGTTTGGTGCTGGATCTACGTTTTTTGGTGTGTTCATGTGTTTTTGCTGCTTGTGTGCCTTCGTGGTGTATTATGGAATATTTCTCAGTCCATGGTTACTGTTCATAGACTGGTATATGGCTGTTTAGAGGTCTACTAGATGATTATCTTATCCTTCCGATAGCCTGTTGTATATTATGCTCGTTTTTGCTTGTGTAGCTGGTTATATTGGAGCCTATTTCTGCTAGTTTGTATTTTTGGTTGTGTCTAGCAGATTAGCCCTCGTTTTGTCTGTGGTTGGGGCTGTTGCAGTGTGCTTTTGGCTCTTATGTGGTTTCCTGTGATTGTATATGATGTTGGAAGTTAATCAGAAGGAATCCATTCCTCCATCTTCCAATACCTTGATGTCTGGGTCCAGCATGGTTTCTCAGGATCATCTACTACTCCTATTACTACTGTTAAGTTTGATGGGACCAATTACGTGGCTTGGTCTCAATCAGCTCGATGGTCTATTTTGGGTAGAGGCAAGTGGGAACATAAATGTTTGAAGCCGAATCCAAAGGATCCCAAGTTTCCGAAGTGACAAGCAGAGATTGCTTTGGTTGTTTCTTGGCTGCTCCAGTCTATGCAGCCTGTAATTAGTACCACTTATCTGTTATGGTAAAAACAAGGTTTGCATTGCCGATAGTTCCTTGTCTCCTATAGCTAGCACTGGTAGTATTTCGGCTACCTCATCATTATACCTTTAGTTTGTTTTTCATGTAACTAACTTTCAGTTTAATCTTGTTTTTATTAGTTATCTCACAGTCTTTGAATTGCAGTGTCACTTTCTTTCCTTCTTATTGTGTATTTTAGGACTTGGTGACGAGGCAGACTATTGGTAGAGGTTGTGAGGAGTAGGGGCTATATTTATTGGATGAGTGTCCCCATGTTGCTTTTCCTATGCAGCAGACATCATTATCTTCTAGTATTCCTTCAGCCCTCACTCAAACTGATGCAATGGAACTTTAGTCTTGGCCACCCATCTTATTTTACCTTTACATAAACTATTTCCCAGTTTATGTAGTTCAATTTCTTTGTCTTCATTTCATTACAAGGTCATCATGCACCTTAAATATAGCATTACTTACAGCTTTCTTAACTTATTTTTTAGCATTTTTATATCTTTCTAATTCTTTTATTTTTTTTTTTTTTTTTTTTTTTTTGATAATTAAGTCTTCGACATTTCAATTCTTCTACCAATCTCTATAACAAAACCAACCTCTTAGCTCTATTGGATGTTTAAACTGTCATTCCACCACCAAGATTGGAATGGGGTGATTGGGTGTAATCCCCTTTAGTTTGGGGTGGGGCCCGGGGGGTGTCTTGGGCCCCGTCTTTTGCTTCTCTTCCCTCATCTTAATAAATTTTTTCATTCATCCAAAAAAAAGTTTCTTTAGCTGATTGCACCTTCCCCCGACTCTTCAAGGACCTCTATTGCTACTCTTTTAATACAGTCAGTCAATACATTTCACATGACATTTATATCTTCTTCCAAATTTCATTTTGTCTCATTTATCAATTCATCCCTAATTTTTCCCCTTTTAGAGCCCACCATCTATTTCTTTGGGAAGTTTAATTTTTGTTTATTTCTCTTCCATCTATTATTACAAACATCTAAAACCACTAGCCTATGTTGTGCAGTAGACTCTCTCCTCATATACCTTTAAAGTCCTTACATATTGACTCCTTCAAAAGCATGTGTTGGCTATTGCAAATTCAAAGATTGCCTCTCCAGTCCCATTCATTTCTCGAAATCCGTATCCTCTGTGAACTCTCTTATATCCTCCACTAGCTTTTCCCACATGTCCATTTAAGTTACCTCCTATAAATATTCTCTTAGGGACTCCCTAAATCAATTCATCCAAGTTTTCTTAAGGGAGGCATGTTGGAATCTTGTTAGTTTTAGTGTGGCGTCTGGTAGCGACGTTTGCTTTTGAGTGGATAGATGGGTGGGTGAGGTTCCTTTAAATATTGAGTTTAGATCTCTTTCCTTGTTAGCGGTTGATCTCAGGGCATCAGTGGCTGATTCTTTTGACATTAAGGGGAATGTTTGGGTGCCTAGGTTTCGTAGAGGCTTGAATGATTGGGAGATGGATGAGATGATTAGGTTGTTGTGTCTGCTTAAAAGGATCCGCCCTGATCCGAGCCGAGCGGATGGGTTAGGTTGGAACCTTACTAAGCATAGTAGAGTTACCTCTAAATCCTTTTACCTTCAAATGGTTGGGTCCATTATTAGGTCTTTTCCATCCAGAGGCATTTAGATCACAGGTATTCTCACGAAGATTTCGTTTTTAATTTGGACGGTAGTTCTGGATAAAATTCTCACTCTTGATCATCTCCAGAGTAGGGGGTGGAATTTGACTAACAGATGTGTGCTATGCTTGCAGGAAGAGGAATCAGTGGATCACCTATTTGTTCATTATGCTATGGCTCACCAAGTTTGGGGTTCCTTTCTCTCTCCCTTTAACCTCTCTTGGTCATTTCCTTCCCATTTTTGTGATCTGATTGCTGGGTGGCGGATCTGGAGTCTTGTTGGTGTGCCTGCTACCATTTGGTCTTTTCTGCCAGGGGCCATCTATTGGGGCCTTTGGAAGGAAAGAAATTCTAGAATCTCTGAGAGCCTCTCGAGAGCGTCGGAAGATATCTCACTTCATATCTATCGCTGCTTGTTTAATTGGATTTCCATTAGAGGAGAGTTTGATGAGAGGGAGTGGTATGATGTTTGGAGTGATGTGATGTAGTGTTTGGTCTTTGGTCGGGGGCTTTGTTTTGTTTGGTTATTTTCGTTTTTTGCTCTCTTTTCTTGGTCTTTCATCTTCTTGATGAGGCCCTTTTGTTGTTTCTCCTTGCTTTTTCTTATTGAATAAAGTTTTCCTTTTATCCAAAAAAAAAAAAAATTCATCCATGTTTTCCCAAAATTATTTCTTAAAATGTCATAAATCCTACTTGAGATGCATAAGCACTAAATAAATTAATTATCTCTATTTCTAAAAAAAGTTTAATTGATATAATCCTATCAACTATTCTCTTAGCATTTACAACTTCCTCCTTTAAATCTTTATCTACTATAATTATTTCCCCATTTTGTTATTGGTTTCTCCTATGTACCATAGTTTAAAGCTATCAATCCCCTAAGCCTTTTTCCCTTTCCACTTAGTCTCTTGTAGACAAGCATTATTAACTCTCTCTCTCATAGTATCTACTAACTCCAGTCTCTTACTTGTAGATTCCTATGTTCTAAGTTGCTAGATGAATCCTACTCTCCGACTATGTTCCAAGTTGCTAGGTGAATCCTACTCTCTCGGACTAGCTTCTTTACTCTCACTCTTTCATAATGTGAGAATCCTTACCTACTTATCACTGCAATCAACGGTGGCATGTCGCTTATAAGGCTTGAAACAAATCTTGCTATAAAATATTTCTTAAATACTAGAAGTTTCATTGCATATGGCAAGATATAAGTATTGAAAAGAGACTGGGCTTAAAAAACTAGAGTATAAAAGTGGCGTCAACATATTGGATGGGATGTTTGTACCCATATCCTTGCCTCAGATTTTGGGAATTGAATCTATCCCATACCAGTGTCCATGTCTGGGCATCTTAAATCAACAACTGTAAAATATATCAACATGCTGCTCTTGAATTACGTCTAATTTTATTTTAGTAGGGTCATATTAATCAAAACAAGTGCTTATGCAATAAACATCCAATAACCAATGTAACAAGGACACTGATGAAGATGCCAACTTGCTAAGTTGTAAAGTCTGTGGGTGTCATAACATAGACCTGGGTTCAAAACCCGTCTTCACCTACTAATAAATTGACCACTAATGTTTACCTATCAAAAAAAAAAAAAAGGACACTGACACACAGTGCTGTCCAATACTGACACAAGGTGTCTGAAACAACTTCAAAAAACCCAAAATTTGGACACATCCATACAGTTTATATCATGCATCATGAGTTATGCTTCTAAAACAATTCAGCACATGTAAGTGTGCAGTAAAAAAGGAGTGCATTTAAAAAATGCTGATGTACGTGGTGCACAAGTACATAGATGCCATGTAAACATTAACTGAAAACAAGAAATAATGACGAAGTTTTGTTTGAATATGACTGTTGGTAAGTGTCTGACATATGAATATGAATACATCCAAATTTCAGAAATTGGTGGCCTTATTATGTAGCCTATAACCAGAAGACCATTTGGCCATACACCAGAGCTGACAGTACCTTCGCAATTTTGACAAGCTGATCGTGGTTGTCATGACCATAAAAGAATGGTTCCTTACGAAATATCTGCAAAAAGTATACCCAACATGTTGAGCAATGTGAACTAGGAAAACAAGCAAATAGAAACTTTATAAAAGGCACTTCTAGTGATTTAAATTCAATTCAAGTACATTATAAGCATTTTCCAGTTGAACCTCTCACCATTCCTGCAAACATGCAGCCAAGGCTCCACATGTCCAAAGAATAGTCGTAGTCTTGCAAATCAACGAGGAGTTCAGGCCCCTTAAAGTATCTGCAGAAAAAGGTGTGCAAGGATTAACTTACTGCAGATATGAAAATCGAATGTGCGTGATCTATATCAACCAACATGCATTCTCCCAAAGTATTGATCAACCTTGGAAGATTGAACACTAAACCCACAAGGCACCATTTATTCAATGCTTAACCCACAAAAATCATGAAGCACCCATTTGAGCATGTAAAATAAGCAATCGTCTTGAAGGTATAAAACTGAAATCAACTCAAAGCTTTAACTTGAAATTAAAACATGTGGTAGATTTGGTGTGATTAGAAAAACATCCACAGTACCACATGGTTTAACTTTTAGTTAAAAGTGGCAAGCATGGTTCCACACTTCCACTTCCAAAGGAAAGTTAGAGCCAAACAAGGAAAGGTTCAGTCAATCATCTTAACACGCCTAGTACATTTAGACATATCCCACAAACATCATATGTTTTGAACTTTGAATGTATTAAGAAAATGTCTTTAATATTGAGAAGATACGCATGTGTATTGATCAATATGCATTAGTAAAAATATTTCACCATCGCCATCATCTGCGCCTTATCCCAAGTATTTGGGGTCAGCCACATAAAGCAGATTCTGCCATTCCACTCTATCTAAAGCCATATGTTAAGAATGAGAAATGACCATGCCTCCCCCACACCAACCCACCCACCCCACACAACAAAGCAGCCATACCCCCCCCCCCCACAACACACACACACACACACAAAAAAAAGGGACTTACACACGTGTATCAGAATAAAATTGACAAGAGATCCATACGCCCTTCATATAGAAGCATCATTTCAATATGACTCATTGAAAAAATTCAAGGTATATCATTCATGTTTTAAACCATTTCAATTATGGTTCAAAATAGTGGAATCAGAGTCAGAATCGAGGATGGCCGATCCAAAAAAAAAAAAAAATTCTGAAAAATCCTGAAAAAGTTAATTAGACTAATGGAAGGAAAAAATTTTAAAAAAATCGGTCTTTTTTGCATGTTTCTTGCATATGTAATGTACCCAAGAACACATACGAATAATGGAAATCAGGAATATGTCAAATTGTTAAATTTTCAGTAATCAATAATGAAATACATGCCATGAGTTTTATAATTACAATAAAATAACAGGCTATTAGTATATGGAAATGTGTATAAATAGCATGCCCAGCCTAAGAGTCCCAGAACTACAAAAATCCAAAAAATAAATTAACAAATTAAAAAATTAAAAAAAAATAGATATCCCCATGACTGGAATTTCAGCACAAACATCCACATGGATTTACCAATGCATCTAATATCCATGTGTCATGTCTTTCACCGATAATAATTTTATTACTTACCAAATTAGCATTCATCATCCTTTTCTTTCATAATAGGAATTATAAGCTAGAGAAAACTAAGTGCCTATGTAAAAACATGGTCTAATGGTAGAATTGCCTTCAACGAACTCTTGGAGAGCGAGGAGGAGGGTTGCTCTTCTAAGAGGTTATAACACCAAATTCACATTACTCGAGTCTTGTGGCCAACCGGACCAGAAATTGTCCAAGGAATTCCCCTTTGTCCTTTCCAAACATACAGCCAGTGTCAGCACAATACAAGCTCCTGGAGAAAAGAGACCAATCCTTGAAATTTTGTTTGATCTTTCCAGGCTTTGGAGCTCTTGAAGTCTTTATTTATTTCTTTCGGGGTGGGAGGGGGAAGTGTTCTGGAGCCCTCCAAGTCGTCGTGCCAGGCTGACTCTTGCCCTGCTAGAAACAACTGAATCCTATCCATACTCAAACTAAGATGCAGACATGCCATGCAACTTTTCATAAATCGTTGCCCACAGATCACCTTTAATAGACCATTGACATAAGTAGTCTACTGATTTTGTAAATAAATTCTTACTTAATTGATTAATTGCTCTGATTGCTTGTAGGCTTGTAGTAGATCAGGAGTTCCACTCTCCATTGCCTTGTCTGAGGAGAGTAGTGGACTAAAAGGCCTACATTTTTTCTTTTCTCCTACCCTTTCACATACTATAGAATGATAAATTAACAAAAGATAGATAAATGAATCATGTCTATGGAAAGGTCACCAATATGAAAGACATAAGAGAAGTTAAGCAACCACATGGTGTTTCTCAAATTATTCACAGCATCTACAAAGGCTTACCTTGAGGCTACACGAACATTGTATTCCTTGCCGGGATGGTAGAATTCAGCAAGACCCCAATCTATCAGGCGAAGTTTTCGCAGCTCGTGGTCTATCATAACATTGTGAGGCTTGACATCTCTATGCATAATTCCTTGGGAATGGCAGTAATCTAATGCCTGCAATTATATAGTAAATGGATAAGTTAAGCATGTGACACTGCATCCTGTGCACCTTTAAGATGTGGTGCTGTATAATGCAGAAACCAGCCAACCGCCACCATCAAGAGATTGAATTGAATAAAGTCAGCATAAGCTTTGCAAAAAAGCTTTATTGGAAGAATGGAGGACCACAGCGCTGATTCGGAGGAGTAAAATCTTATGAAGCATGGTTCCCGTGATAGTTTTTTGCTCTATTTGGTTTGAAAGAATTCAAATTTTCAATAACTATACAAAACCAGCTTATAAAGTATAGCAAAAGCTAATTTCATTCCTTGGATTTTTCCGAATTTTTTCCATGAGCTGATTTCAAGTTGGTGGATCTGCGGCTTGGATAGACTACCTCTCTTCATCTGGCGTGCTCTGTTGGGGGCAAGACTGCCCCTATCCTCTAGTTTGTTTCTCTTTTGTAGCATCACCTCCCCGGTGATCCGATCGTGCTACATATCTTTATGCTCTTTCTCTTCAATAAATTCAGCTCATTTACCTCTCACAAAAAGAAAAGGAAAATGCTGTTGCTGGACCAGAAACAAAGAAGATTTGAAGAATATGAGTCTTCGAGATTTGAGGGAGGATTGGGGAAATATCATTAGTGATGTAAATGTGTAATTTCTTGTAATGGGATTGCCGGGGGTTATTATTTTCTTTCTGTTTCTTTGTACAGTGTTTTGTTGTTTTGGTAGGAACCCTTCCCCATTATTTTAATGAAATTATTCCCTAAACGAGTAAAAGTAAATAAAAAATTAGCACGTGATGCAAATGCAAAGGATGAGTGGTACATTGGTATCACTTAAAACTGAACACATCTGTCAAAAGAAAGGGCAAGTGAAAAATATTACTTTTTAAATACTATTAAGAGATAAAAGATAAAAGGAGAATTGCTAACTTGTCATTTTGCCATTGCGGCCTTACAATGTACCCCCCACAGACGAGGGATTCCAGTATTGGTATGTCCTTGAAAGCCCCCTCCTATTCTCAAAAGTCTCAAGTGAGAACCAGGTCAAACAATACTAGATGAACAGTCTAATGAAATTCTTATACACATGCCCAACCTTCTTGTAAGCCTATACATATAACCCATCCCTGAAGAGATTGGCTAGGCAACTGCATTTAACAGCAGTAAGCTGAATGATTAAGTTGGATGGACTTGAAACCAAAATAGCACAATGTCCACAGGCTCAACAAAGTAATCTGGTGGAAGACAAGACAATTCAGCAATGTTGTTCAACAGGAAAAATCTTATTATTTACCATGGCTAGATTTGAACCACCCTTTTGTAAAGAGCTTATATACAAAATTTTCACCATGGAAATTCTATAGGTTATGTCAATGTAGTTATGCCAAAAAATATTACCTGCAATAAACCATAGAGTAAAACCCAATATAGAGTCTAAAAGATGTGAAAATCTAGGCATCCTTTAAAAAATACATAGAAGTATACATCTTGATGCAAAAGGGATATCCAAGCTCTTTCCAATCCAAGTGTAACTAATGGTAGACCTCTTAGTACTACAGTAGCACATGCTATGGTAGTGAAAACTAACTTGCATCTTCGGGAATACTTTTCTCCTCAGTCCTTATTGGTCAGGAATTTTTTTATTGTTATAAGAATTGGCAAAAGACTAAAAACATAGAAGACCTAGAAAGATATAAAAATGCTAAAAAAAAAACCAGGAAAGCTGTAAACAATGCAAAATTCAGCGCATATGACGACCTTTATCATAAGTTAGGTACTAGGGAGGGTGAGATGGATGTATATAAACTTGCGAGAATAAGGGATAGGAAATGTAGAGACCTAGACCATGTTAGATGCATTAAAAGTGACGATCGGAGAGTCTTAGTAAAAAACGAAGAGATTAAAGAAAGGAGGAGCTATTTTCAAAAATTGTTAAATGAGGATTATGTAGGGAATGTCGGTTTAGGAATCGGTAGAGTAGAGGAAATTAGAGATCATAGATATCTTCGTAGGATTAGTGTGATGGAAGTTAAAGAGGCTTTGAAGCGAATGAAGATAAGAAAAGCATTAGGACCAGACGGTATCCCAATTGAGGCTTGAAAATGTATGGGAGACGATGGCTTATCATGGTTAACTAAACTTTTTAATAAGATCTTTAGAACTAAAAAAATCCCAGA
>JAOXJP010191999.1:0-12237 GCA_025762735.1 Platanus orientalis | reverse complement strand
TGATTAGACATTGGACCAGCTCACTCATGGGGTAAACAAGTAAAAAACGTGTGGGGCCCATGAGAAAAAAGATCTTCACTTTATACTTATTTTAGAAAATTCATTAGAAAAGGAGTTTTAAGTCAAGTTCGGTATTTTGGCCATAACTTTTGACTTAAAATTCAGATTAAAGCAATGCTAGTGGGGTTGAAAAGAAGGTTCAATTCTCTACAAATTTGTATTTTACAATTGTTTTTTAATTCGAGCAATTTTAAGATAAAAAATATAAGACAATGTCAAGAAAATTTAGAAGGACATGAATACTGAAAATTTGAAGATTTTTTGGCTTCTTTCACTTTTTCACTATAAAAATGGTGTGCCTATGCATGAATTTATAACTTCTTCTTCTTTATTCTTTAATTAATTTTTAGGTTTTTAATTTTTTATTTCCATGGATTGTATTGAGAAGATGATGGGCTAAAGGCCAAACCAAGGTTAGAGGTGAAATTTAGTTATTTGTAATTTTATTTTAGATTTTAATGCAATATTTGTTTTATTTGATGTTTTTTTTTCTTTTGTTAAATGTTCAAGTCTATAAAATTTCTTTGATTTATTGTTAACACTGGATATGGTAAATGCTTAGAAAGTCCTTATGACTTGTTAACAAATTACATAATTGTTCCAAATGTTCAATTATATAATTATTTTTTATGTTTTAATGGTGTGATATTCTGGTTAGGTATAATCTTTACTCAATTTTAACAATGATAATTAGATCTAAAATAAGTTACAAGTTATTAAATGGATCCTTGAAGCCTTAAGTCCATTTAATATAATTTTTCTATTTTTACATTATTGTTGCTCCATACTATGGTGTGGAAACCTGAATCAAATCTTTTTTTTCTCTTATCTATAATCTTTGTTTTTGTTTCACAAGTCAATCTTTATGGATTCTATCTTGTAATGTACTACAAAACTTGTATACTTGTAAGTAAAACTACCCTAAATTTTTGGTTCATTAAGTTGGATCATTAGTCTGGGCGTAACACCTGACCATATGTGGAATAACTACAAATCGTCAAATCCGTGTTGTTAACAAATAATGCAGCCTTTATGCCTGTAATGCAAATGTTGTGTTTATAATGTTAGCAATTTGATGGAGTTGACCTAGAGCTTTGGCTCAACAAAGTCATATGCTTTATAAACTTTTATCAAGTTCTAGGGGAATATCAAGTCACTATTGCAACGCTTTATTTGGAAAAAAGATGTAAGGCATTGGTATAATTGGCCCCAAACTTAGACAACACACGTCACATGGCCAATGTTCATGGAATGATAGCTTGCTCATTTTGAAACAACAAAGTTTGAGGGCTATTTCATGGAATTGATGAATCTTAAGCAAAATAGGCCACTTTGAAAATATCAGGTGAAGTTTGAGCGGATTTCTAGTCGAATCACTGATATTCCATAGCACATATTGGTGAGTGCATTTGTTGGAGGCCTCAAGAATGATTTACCCATCAATGTTCAAAGTCAATGACCAAGAGACATTTTCGATGCTATATCTCTAACTCAGTTGTTTGATGCAAGGTATCCCTCAATGGTCCAATTTACACAAGAGTTTTCACTCAAGGAAGACTTATAAAAGCCCAACTATATCGTAACTATCACAAACCCTAAAACAATGGTTATTTCTCAAGCATCCAATGTTTCTCATTTCTCTTGACTTGGGTTCAAGCAATTGACCTTAGAAGAGATGAATGAAAGGTGCTTAAAAGGTCTTTGTTTCAACTATGATAATTTTTTTTTCTTCTGTAGGTCATTGCTGTAAAACAAAACAATAGCTCTTTTATATCAAAGTTGATGAGACAAATGGGGAGGAAATTAAAGCCAAAGAAGAGGGATCACAAGATCATGCAGTCTGTGTTGAGTCAACAATTTATAATCAAAGAAAGCACAACTTATGAGTTATGATTTAAAATACAAGAAAAATTCCCTGATTTACAACCTTGAGGACAACGTTGGTCTTATGGTGGGTGAAATGTTACGACCCCTTTCGTAAGAAGTCTAAATTAGGAGGAAATTGAATTAAGAAGAAGTCCAAATTAGGTAATTGCCAATAAGCCTCACAATGCATTAGGAAATTGCTATTTTCATTTTTAGTTTCTTAATTAAGTTTTCTATTCCTTTTATGTTGTAAGCTAGTTAGGAAGTTTTTTTCATTATAAGGGTGGTAATGGACTCTTCAGAAATCAATGAAATTATGATTTTAGTTCTAATCATGAGTTGTAGGATGTGTGAACTCTCTTGAATGAATTCAGAGGTCCTATCTCCCTTTAAGAGATATCCCCTTCTATTTTCCTATTTTCTTCCTATTTTATTTGAGTGTTGGAAACCTTGTAACAGAATAGGATTGTTGCATTTCTTTGTTTTTTGGTCGATGATGACTACATTCCTTTCCAAGTTTTTCCTCTATTTTTCTCAGGGATGATGACTATCACCTTCTCCATTTTTTCTGGGTTTGTGGTCGACGATAACTACATTCCCTCTATTTTTCTCTCTTAGTTCTTAGTTGCTTATTTTAATTCCATAAATCCCTAGTATTGTTTGTATGTGTCCTCCATAGTATTGTTTGTATGTGTCCCTAGTATTATTTTTACCTTTCAATTCCATAATTCCGTAGTATTGTTTGTATGCTTCCTTAGTACTTTTATAAGCTCTCAATTTCATAAATTCCTATACATGAAAAAACGATGTTTTTTAATTTTATTTTTTATGCCGGGTTATTTCTTTGTTCTTAGTTGCTTATTTCAATTCCATAAATCCATACCTAACCTAATAGGTCAATGATGTCTGTTTTGTTTTTTCTTTTCTTTTCTAAAATCCAAAAGAAGCCCTAGGTTTCTTTTCTTTTTTTATTGTTCTTTGTTGTTTTTTTCTTTCTTTATTATTATTATTTTTTAAGTATGATATCTTTGTTAAGCTAAATGAATATGAGCAAAGTTAAGGTAGGTTAGCATGTTTAGGTTGGGGCCAATATATACATATATATCAAGCTTTATAGTTTTTTATTTTATTTTAATCTTAATGATTTTAGTTGGCTTTTGTGCACTTGTAATTTTCTTCTTTTATTTGGTTTGATGTTTTTCAAGGGATTTAACATTTTTTCCTTTTATTTGGATTGATGTTTTTAAGGGATTTAAGGTTTTCTCAACTATATTTGTTTAAAATCTTTGTGAGGATGTTGGGATATATAATGAAAGCATGTAAAGTCATGTTATAATCAAGCATATACATTCGTGTAGAGTTAATTCTTTAAGCTTAACAACATTTGATATGTGACTAATTGGCAATTATAACTACATGATTCATCTTAGAGGAAGCTTGAAAAAACTAAATATTTATGTTAGATTTTAATTTATTAGTAAATGTTGGTATGGAGTGGTTAACTCTATATATATATATAAAGTGATTCTTGTTCTTCCATCTTTATAGGTTTAATGCTAAATGTTTTTTTGTATGAATGGCTTTTTTTTTTTTTTTTTTATCATGGAGGGTGTAGTTTGTCGGAAATGTCCATTGATCCAAATATTACTTTCACTTCCAATGACACTTCCACATCCACTTCCATTGCAGATTTCACTCATGTTCATGAACTGGTGAAAGATAATGAAAAATCGATAAGGGTGGAAGATAATGAAAGTTGACATCACTAGTGTGGAATGACTTTATTAGGACCCAAAAGGCAGATATGGTGTTTAGCCACTTGTAAGTATTGTAAGAAAGATTTTAATGGGTCAAGTACCAGTGGAACTTATTTGAAAAATAATTTAAACTATTGTTTAAGTAAGTTATTGCAACCAAAAGATAATGGACAACAAGTGTTGGATGTCAAGATGGGTGCATAAGAGGGTTCTACACTTAGACTTTCAAGTTTGATCAAAATAGGAGTTGTATCGACTTAGCAAAGATGGTGATTAAGCATGGATTTTCATTTAGTATAATCAAACATGAGTATTTTCATATGTTTGTTCATAGTTTTTAGCCTACATTTAATTTTGTGTCACGGAATACAATCAAATCCAATGTTATGAAAGAGTACAAAGAAGAGAAGAAGAAGTTGTACAAACACTATGACACACCACTTATTCTATGCTTAAGAGTGTTCTTCTATTAAAATACGTTAACACCTTAAAGAAGTCAAATGTTTCAACATGCCAAAGCTCAAGTGAAGTTCCAATCTTTGAAATATATCGCTTTTGATGTTCAATAAGATGGAACTCCACTTACACTATACTTGAGAGTGCTCTTCCATTAAAAGAAGCATTTTCTCGTCGTGTGCTTATAGATCGAGATTACAAGAGTAATCCATCTAATAACGAGTGAGAAATGGGGGATGTTATATATAAATGTTTGAAAGTGTTTTATGATGCAACCAAAAACATTTTGGGGACTAAACCCCCAATACTTTCCTTTATGATGTTTGTGTCATACATGTTAAGTTACTTGCATGAAAAGACAATCCATATGATTATATGCAAGCAATGGGAGAAATAATTATGACAAAGTTTAAAAAGTATGGGGATGAATGCAGTCTGGTCTTAGCTATGGCATCAATTTTTTATCCTAAATATAAGATGGAGCTTATAATTTTTTTCTTATAAAACCATCTATTCAAGTGATGCTGAGAAGATGATTTACAATGTTCATATGGTTGTTTATGATCTTTACTTCGAGTATGTAGTTTCTTCTACTTCTTTTGAGTCTTCTATGGGTTTTGTGGATGTTAGTCATGATGCTTCACCACCTATAATTGAAGAAGATAACGAGTGTCCAGAATTTGATAGTTAGTATGAAGCTTCATGTTATAGTTTTACTTGTGCTCATAAGTCGGAGTTAGATTTATATTTGGAAGAGCCGCTAGTCTCCCAAAGTAAAGACTTGAATGTTTTACAATAGTGACAATTCACTCCCAAGTACCCTACTCTTGTGAAGTTGGTTTGTAATCTTTTAGCCATTCCTGTGTCTACAGTTGCATCGGAATCTATATTTAATATTGGAGGGCGGGTATTTGATCAAACACGTAATTGCTGGCTCCAGAGACAGTTAAAGCTCTAATATGTGCACAAGATTGGTTAAAAACACTTAAAATTGCAAGGAAGTATCAAATTTGATTAGTTGGTTTAAAATTACAATATGATTTTATTTATATTAATGTTGTACTTTTATTCATTTTTTCTAGAGATGGACTGTTGTTTTGGTGGATCTTGGCCATTCTTCAAAATGTTGTAAGAGCCCTAAATTTATTTTATTAATATATGTATATATTTTTAAAATTTTTTCTAGACAATGTACAATGTATATTAACTATTGATATTATTTTTTATAGGTTTTTGTGTGGATGGGTAAAATGAACTTCTAAATGTGGAAGGGAATATGGATGTTTTCTACTTTTATTAAAGGAGATTTTGATAAAACTTTATCATAGTCTTGCTATTTGGTGAATGTAGATTGATGTGAATGGTGTGTGATGAGTTGTTTTTTGTGGAATAGATGGGTGTAGTGTTGACTGCATTTTATGGTGATGAAAATTATTATTGGGTACATGTTTATTGATGTTCTATGACTTTATGCCATGGGGTTCACCAGTTTAGATGGTGATAAAACTTATTTATGTCTATGGGGGTTTATAGTTTTTTTTTTGTTGGTTTGTAATGAAATTTCTATAGGGGTTCATGCGAATTTATGGAATTGAAAGTGCAAAAATAGAATTTGGGTGTCCCAATTCTCTTTTTACAATTTAGTTTTCTTTATTTTTTTAATGTCTCCAATTGAAGAAGGCAAAGGAAGTGAAGCATGGGTTAGAAAGGTAAAACTATCTTGCATTCCATTACTATAGTCTTTCCATTAAACAAGTGCTAAGAATTTTTTTCTCTTATGTTGTCTCGGAGATTCTAAAGTTATATGTTGTGACAAAACAACACAGCGGAACAAAACATGGATTAGATTCAAATATGCAATGCCCGTGAAACAATGCGAGAAAACAATAAACATTAAAGAACAATCAAACAACCCAATATTTAATGTGATTCGACAAGATTGCCTACATCCATAGGCGAAGACAATCAAGAACTTCTACTAAAATGGAGAACAAAGATATTACAAAGAACACAACGGCGAATTCCCAAACCTAAAGGCAAAACCCTATAGAAAACCGAAAATAAACTCTCCACAAGTCATTGTTCTTACCTTTCATAGAGAAATCTCATTTCAGTCGTTCTTCCATAGTTGCACAAAACCACAAACATCTCCTTTTATAGAGATGTACCAACCAAGAAAACCCATTAAGTGGGTTAAATTCCCTAAAATACCCCACTTCCCGAAAATGACACTCTTGGTGACATAGGTTGAATTCAACACAAACTCAACAAATCTCCACCTTGGCTTGAATTCCAACAAACCAAATCAAATGAAGCTTCTTGATCATCTTCTCCACCAAACCCCAAAGGGTACACAACCAGTTCTCTTTTAAACAAATGGAGTCCAAGCCACCCTTAAACTCAATCACCTAATCTAGCTTTGTTGACATATCTATTGACTCCTCAGCACTAAATGCATCTGCAACCATATCTTCAAAACTAACTCTAACTGAAGGTCTAACATTCAAATTGGGTACACATTCATGATGTTGAACTTCTAAAACATGAATGAGGTCTAAAACAACATCCTCACGTCCTAACAAAATAGGAGTGCCACAATTCTACTGCCAATTGAACACCCAAATCTCCGTCTTTTACAACTTGTTTGTTTGGATGCAACAAAGTAGAATCACTAAAAGTAATACATCAATGTTGTTTTCCATGAGCACAACACTCATAAAACCCGCACTTCTCACCATAGAGTAAACACCACTTGTTCAAATATGTCAAACCTCTTACACAAATGTGACCCATTCGCATATGCCACGACTGTGTATAGAGTAACCCTAAATATGGGGCAAAAAACAAAACTATTCTACCTTGAATGATATTCTCGAGTATCATATAAAATTTTTTCCAACCATTCTTTCCATTGAATTTCTCCTCCTCAAACCTTATGTTTGAAACCTTCACAACCGCCACATAATCCAAAACAAAGAATCCTCAACCCGCAACAACAACCCACGGCAACTAGTAGTTGATAACTCGAAAGGACCTTGCACTTTGAACGAAGGCAATCCTCAACATCAATCCACAACAACCTTAATCTATGATACTAGTTTGTTGTGACAAAACAGCATAGTGGAATAGAACATGGATCAGATTCAAGTATGCATGCAAGTGAAACACTGTGAGAAAATAATAAATGGAAAAGAACAATCAAACAACATAGTATTTAGCAAAATTGTCTACATCCACGGGCAAAGACAATCAAGGACTTCCACTATAATGGAGAACAAAGAGATTTCAAATAACACAATGACAACTTCCCAAACCCAAAAGCAAAACCCTAAGGAAAATCAGAAGAAACTCTCTACAAGTCGTCGTTCTTACCTCTCACAGAGAAATCTTGCTTCAGCCACTCTTCCACAACCACACAAAACCACAAACATCTCCTTTCATAGAGATGTACCAACCAAGAAGACCCTATTTCATTAAGTGGGTTAAATTCCCTAAAATACCCCACTTCCCAAGAAGAAGGTGTTTCTGGTGTTTTTCGGCTTACGCAACTTCAACATGGAAGTTCGGTGTGAAGTCAAGACACTTTCCCACACTGTAATTACGGTGGATGAAGAGATTTCCAGGATGGCTCCTGAAGTTATATATGCAACAATTGCATGGATATGTATTTAATTGAGTGGCTCCTGACTTTCTCTTTTTGTCTCTGAAAAGAGTTATGTGTTTCTTGTAATCAATAATGGGATATGAATAAAAAAGAGAAACTACAAGAGAAAGCCATGCCTTAAGCAAAGGAACCAGGCCAAAAAGTAACAAGAAAAATAACAAAAGCTATGTAGGCAGGGAAGCAGAGCTCGCAAAAATACTCGTTTACTATTTCATCAAGTTTATGCTAATGCTTGAGCTTAGACATATTTACATCAGAAGTAGATAAGTTAGACAACATAGAAATTAATCATGCTTCATTTGCTGGAGTGGTATGCCCGAATGTAAGTTTGGTTTAAATGACAATAGTATTATTGAAGGCCCAAGGTAAATCAACGAAAGGGAAAGCCATTGATTTGGATGATATCGAATTTCATCAGTATGTAGCCTAATCCTGTATCTAGGTTGTGTGGTAACTATTAATATGGATGTAATACTAATTTATTCAAATGATAATATTTCCCTACAACTTTCTATTCTAACAGCTTTATTTTGGTCTAGGTGTGTGCCTTTGGCCCAATTTGAAAAAGACAGGACAATATCCTTCATACTCCCTGATGGATCTTTTGATCTAATGACATACAGACTCATTACTTAGGGTCTAGATCTAGCTCAAGCTTTTAGTATCATTTATGGGAAAATTATGTTTGTCATATCCATTTAACTTCTTCTTTTTTTTTTTTTTTTGTAAAAGACAAATCCATTTATCTGGGTCAGAGTGGTTTTTAGGATCATTTATCTATGCTTTTAGGTAAAGCCTCTGATTTGGGTGGAAGCTCAAGTTGAAAGGCATTCAAGAAATCGTATTGAAATCATGGTAAAAGCTCGGAGCCAGTTCAAGGATGGGAGTAATATATTTTTCAGTTTATTGTATAATTGTTAAAAAAAATTATCATTTGCTTAACTCTATAAAGTCCATGCAGAGTTGTTTAGGGGGGAGTAATTTTCAGAATTCGATTTTATTCAAAAGTTGCTCATAATTCACAGCACTGCGACAAATGTTGAAATTGAGTTTCCTGTGCCATCTGATGCTTCCAATTCTAATTTACATACTTCCATGGGATCAGCTGCATATGCACTTGAAAATAATTCAATGGTCTGAAAACTTAAATTTTCCTGGTGGCAAGGTACAAGTTAACTTTGAATTCCTTTCCCATTCTCAGCCAGCGTGTGACTTGGGTTATATGCTGTTATTATTTCTCTATTAGTAGCCATTTACTACAAATGGGATTGTATAGTGTTTTCTATGTAGTTAAAATTCAAGTATCGTATTGACATTTTTTGTACAAACAAATTGTTTAGGAGTACATGTTGAGGGCAGAATTTAGTCTTCCGAGTATAACTGCTGAAGAAGCGGCTTCTGTCAGTGTTTGAGATACCAGGTGAACAACACAATTTTTGTTTTGCAACTTGCATGGTTGTTAATTTTATTGATGCAGAATTAGCTTTGATTTGTGTATTGCCACTTTGTTCTTCTGACGTTTAATCATTCATTGTGCAGACTCGAATGGAACCATTGATAGTCAAGGTAGTGTTTGGTGGAACTAAACTTCTTGAACTCGCCATTTTGGACCATACACCACCCATACCGAGGGTTTACCCCTCCAAAAGGATTAAATTGACTTTGAATGATGTACAAGAGCAGATATTTGAGCTGAGATTGTTTTTACTAGATGAACAACCAAGTTTTTGGCCAGAATTGTAATGCCAATAATCTTTTAATAGATATTCAGATATTTGAATGTGTGTGTTGATAATTGAATAATAATTTTGGGTTGTAATTCGATGATAATCAGACAGTAGACGTTAATTGAATAAATGGATAGATAATTGGATTGTAATCGCTCAGAGTCAAATAATTGGATAGATGATGGATATTTAAATATTCGAATAATTAAGCTAATTAATGAGTCCTAGTTGTATAACCGGATATCTGATATTCATATTCGATATTTGGTTGATGAGACGAATTCAAATTCGAATGCTATTCATAAAACATCTGTTTAATATCAAAGCGAATTCAAATTCATCTAAATATTAAATGAATCAAATGCAGATGTATCAACATCTGCTTCGAATTCACTCCATTAATAGCTCTGTCATGAGGGATTTCAAACTGTAGATGATTTCCTCTCATATATAATATACATTTAATAATTATTAAGACTAGGGCTGTCAATCGGGCTGGACTAAGATCAACCTGAGCCTAGCCTAATAAAAAAATTATTGAGCCTGAGCCCGAACTCAGCTTGATTAAATAAATCAGGCTTTGGGCTGAGTTTGGGTTGGTCCAAAGTTAGCAATCCAATGGATATTTTAGATTGAGTTGGAGCCATGGGTTTTAAAAGACAAATTTATGAAACATGTTGAATTGTGTTGGGTCCCATGAATTTTAAAAATTAAATTTATGAAAAAAATCATTCAGAATTTATATACTTTAAGATAGGATTTGGGCCAGGGTTACTCAAATCAAGAAAATTGGGCTCACTCAAGTATTAAGACCACACTTAATTTTGGGTCGGGCTTCAGCTAGGCTTCAGGTTAAGAAAAGCTTGGATCCAAGCTTAGTCCAAAAAGCACTTCAGGCCTAAAATTTGGGACTGATCCCAGTCCAACCCACCCCTTATACGGGCCGGTCAAGTCAGGCTTCAGGCCAGCCGGGCCCAATTGATGGCCCTAATTAAGAGGCATGGGTTGCCGATGAAAATAATGGACAGGTATTGCTGTTGAGACACTAAAAATGTCCTGCTAGCTGTTCCTCAAATTGTCCCCTTTGCAAAGTTATAGGACCACAGTCCTCTTCCAAATAGTAAAAGATCCAATTTGTTTTTACTAATCTACATAAAATTTGGTGGTAGTAAGTAATGCACTATCGAACAAAGTTACTTATTGGAATTTTAAATGGGAAATGCTAATTCGAAATGTATTCGTTGCACGTGTAAGGTACAGACAAATTAGATCCCACTTTCTAATATCACCCACCACCTGAATTGGATGTGGGCTCACCATTAAGTGAGATCTCTACCTTACCTTGCCTTCACGAGTGTTAAATGTACGTTGCACTAAGTACTCCCTATTTAGGTAGTGCCAATAACCATAGACGTACATTGCACGTGAAGACATGGTATTGATTAAATGTCATCTAATTCTAAATCTAACTTTTCCAATAGGAGACTGATTTTCTGTGTTGACACAGACCTCTATAGGTGATCCATTGATTGACATATGATGTGTTTTTTAATTTGATTTCTCTTTTTGACAACCTACTTTTCCAACTGAACACTTTAATTCACAGAGGTGTTTTCATTACAAGACATTTTCACCCCGCATTTCCATCACATCATCTTTGCCCCGCAGGGGAAGATTAAACATGATTAAGTTTAAAGTACTACTGCCAACTTCGAATTGATAAGAGCCCTTTTTTTGGTTCTAGTGGAATATGAGTTTGCACTGTCCACCGCCATTGCTCATTCAGCAGCCACCATTGATAGTGAGTTGCAAACTCAGGGGAGTCCCGACACCCATGAGATTCTTTCATCATCAACTTTGAGTGATCAACTACCAGTTCCAAGGGATGAGCTTGAAGGTAAAGGAAACTTGCACGCCTTGAGAACTCTTCATCTACCTCATGGCCATTCACAGATCAGTCAGGTACATCTGCCACAGCCCATCACCTTCTCATCACTTAGTTCTTCCTAGATCATTGATTCAAGAGCTTATGATTGACCGGTAAGCCTACTAGCTGAACTTCTATTGTTCCCTGACAGTTACTGCTCTGGTTGAACTGCTTGACACCAAATGTGCTTCTGCCTTCCTGGCTTACTTTAAAACAGTTTCAAAGCGGGATCCTTAGCCCACTCTTTCTTGCCTTGCTTTCTGTCCAGCTCTGGCTACTCAACTATCGGACTACTTAAAGCTGAAAACACTAGTATTCTTGCACAATTAATTACCATCCTGAAAAAGCTAATGTTTGTCAAGCACCTTAGCATGTTTGGTGGTTGGAAGAGCGCTTCTCTTGTAGAAATTGAAGATGATAGATGTTGAACTCCAAGTAAGTGGATTGTAAGTGTTAATGGCACATTTAAGGATTCAATCCACACTCATTAACAAAGTAAAAAATACATAAACTGATGACCTATAGTTAGGGCTGTCAACAGAGCAAATATGCCTATATTCGTATTCAATCTATTAAGATTACTTCTACATTCGAATTTGAACCGATAACCGATGGATACTTTCAAAATGATTTCAAATTCGAGTTTGTTTAACAAATTGAATATTGGATATGAATTCGAATATATTCGGAATAAAAACTATGACAATATTGGAAGATCTCTACAAAAAGAGAGACAAGGAGAGAGAGAGAGGGGGGGGGAAGAAAACAAAAAAGGAAAGG
>JAOXJP010191988.1:0-12237 GCA_025762735.1 Platanus orientalis | reverse complement strand
GCCTATGTTGTGTGGTTAAACTCTCCCTTGGAATAACCGTACAATCCTTACGTATTGACCTCTCTATCGTCCTAGTAAGTAAAAAGTCTATCTGACTTCTATTTAACCCACTCTTGAAAGTAACCAAATGTACCTTTCTTTTTATAAAGTATGTGTTTGCTATTGTAAGATCATATGCCATTCCAAATTCTAAGATTGCTTCTCTAGTCGCGTTCCTTTCTCCAAATCCATATCCCCCATGGACTCTCTCATATCCGCCACTAGTTTTCCTCACGTGTCTATTTAAGTCACCTCCTATAAATATTCTCTCAGACTCATCTATTCCCTAAACTAATCCATTCATGTTTTCCCAAAATCGTTTTTTAGTTGTTTCATCTAGTCCTACTTGAGGTGCATAAGCACTAATTATTTTAATTATCTCTTTTTCTAAGGAAAATTTAATTACTAATTCGAAAATATCTTTCCACTTCATTTGTGAATCATTGTTTGTGTTTGTGTTTAATAGAATAATTGTGAGGTATCTATTTAATTTTTTTTTATTGAATATCTATTAATTCTTCATATACCTTAACAGAAAGCTGGTTCAAAATTTCTACGGAATTTAGCAAAATTTCCCCACTTCAAGGGTTGGCAAAATGAAATACAAGGGGAATACAAAAATTCCAAAATTTCATTGAAATGTCAAAAAATTTTGAATTTTGGCAAAGTTTCACTGATTTCAATATTTTTGATACGATTTATTTACATAAATGTATGCATAAATTAGAGATGTGGTAGGAAAGCTATTGCATAACTTTGTTATTTTAAGTTTCTATAAAATGATTAATTTACAATGAAAAATTAGGTGAAGTAGTCATGCAATTTGACATGTTTGATAGCCATTTATGTATAAAAAGATGACTAGTCACCATCTGTTTATCTATGTGATTAACTTGTACATAGATTAGATACTTTAAATAGTTTTTTGAGTTTTTAGTGCGTAATCATGCTCAGTTCACAGTAGTTTATATCAAAATTTCCATTATTTTGAAACATTCTAGCGAAATTTCGAAGAAATTTCCACAAATCCCTAAAACGAAATATCCATCAAAATTAAAAGTTTGAACCTTGACAGAAAGACTCTCTAAAATGAAAATATTGAAGCGAGACATTTTTGCTATTCTCTTTGGGCAGGAAATGTTTTGAAGTAACGTGTGAATACACTTAGATTTAGCTTTGGAGTGAAAGTTGCTTTGTGGTGTAGCACCTGCAGATATTGTTTACAAATTAACTGTTATATGTCAATGAATACTATATTCTAATCATAAAGAACACATTGTTTTTGATAGTCAGGAAACTAGTATATTATCAATTATGATGGTGTGTTATCTTGATTATATATTCAGATGCATGCATACGTCATGTGGAGTAATTCCCAGAAACACATATATGGACTTAATAGTTTTAATCTGCAGATGGTTTTGGTTGTTTTTTTTCTTCATCTTCTTGGAGCCTTATTTTACATATAAGTAGAACACTATGTAAATGGATGTATATCAGGAAAATTTTCAGTCTAAGTTATAATTTCTACAAAGGAAAACAAATTTTGTTTCTGTGGCCATAATGGTGTGGTGATCTTTCGTTATTTTATCAATGGTTACTCCTTCCGTGGCCATAATGCCAATTCCTTTTTCTGCTATATTTTTCATAGGTACAGGATCGCATACATCAAGCAGGCTATTATGTTGACGTTGATACTACGGATAGGAAGATTCAAAAAAAGGTACATTTATTTATTGTTTCCATACCCTATGAAATTGAGTCTAAGTTAAGATCATTTACTCCAACTTCAGAAGCTACCATTGACACTTGTTTTTGGTTTCTGATTGCAGTGTGTGCATTTCTTACCTTGTAAATGAGATATCTTGTACATAATAATGAATTTAGAAGTAAAAATAGGTTGTCATGTAATATTTTGCTAGATTCTGTCAATGAAGGGAAGAAATGGAAGGTCTGCAGAAAGTTTTGAACTACCTTACCTTTGGGTATGACCATAGATATGACTGTTCAAGGCTGCCAATGTTTTTTTTTTCCCTGTATTTGGAAGAAAACAAGTACATAAAAAAATTTATGCAGCATATTTTGTGCTTGTAAGCATAACATTCCTCTTCACTGGCAATTTGATGCATAAGCAAAGCCACATGAAACCAGCCTCTGAAAAGTTTTGTTCTGTTAAATTACATGTGCTTGTGAGCTTGGATATGGGTTTCTTAGCAGGCCTAGACTTTGTCCTCCCTTAGGCTGGCTATTGTGTTTTTATAGGTCAATTGCTACACAGCTAATATCTCTCTTTACTTGCAGACTGTATGATTGTGCTTGGGTCTCACTAGGATTTCTAAAGTGAGTAAATAAGTAATTAGATTAGAGTTTGATTCCGTTTCTTGTTGTAATTCAAGTTATTTATTTAATAAGAATAGTAACAATAGTTAATTGGTCAATTAGGATACTAAATTGGTCTTCTCTAAGTGTCCAAGAAAGTCTTATTAAGCAAGTCCTTAGTTTTTAGGAATGAATGTTATATTTCTAAATCTTTAGGCTTTATTGTTGAGGGATCAAAACCTACCAGTCTGGCTTCATTTTGATATCATTTTTTATTTTGCTGAATAGTATTCAATTACCTTTTCAACGTGGCCAAAATCTATCGAAACCAAGGTGATTTGGGAAAGTTACTGCCAAAATATTGGTGAGGTATCATTGTGCAAAGAGGATTTTTTATTTTGAAGTTTTACTTTAAATAGGAGTCTGTGTGGATAGTTTCTTGGTAATTAAGGTTTGTCTAGGTATAGTCATAGAATTTATCCAAAAAAAGGAATAGTCATAGACTTTTGTCTAAAATAATGGGTCACATCTATCTTATCAAGAGAAATTGGAGTTATTTTGATGAATAAATTTTTAGTTGTTTTTTTAGTTGGAGAAATTCTCTTGGTCATGTCGGCTAGTTTTCTAGTTTCTTGAAATTATTTAATGTTATCGATTCTTGCACTGTTTTCCTTATCTTTTGTGTACCAGTTCAAGATCAGCCATCAATATCTCAACCCTAATCCTCCTGACCAACAAGAACTAGTTTCTTAATTGTTTTATCATCCCTATCGTATTGAGAATTCATTTTCAAAACCTTTTCCTTATTGAGAAACCGTTCTCAAAACCATCCCGGTCTTTAGATTTGTTGCATGTTTTGTGCATATCCTCTGTATGGATACTCTTACCTTGTTTCTTGGGATGGGGATCATATATATATAACGATACACTTTTACTTACCAAAAATAAAGTTAGGAAAAAAAAAAGGGCGACCCAGTGCACGAGGCTCCCGCTAACACGGGGTCTGGGGAGGACAAGATGTATGCAGCCTTACCCCCATTTCTGGAGAGGTTGTTTCCGTGACTCGAATCCGCGCCGCCAGGGATGCTAACAGTATGCCTTACTGTTGGGCCAAGCCGCCCTTTAAAAATAAAGTTAGGAACTGATAACAAAATATCCATGGCAAGGAACTGTATTAAAATCTAAACCACAATTCCATAATTTGTGAAAACATCAGTGAAAGTTATGGAAACATGGTGGAAACAATGGAAATTAGATGAAACATTAGGAAATGATAGAATTTTATTGTATATCGCCCTAGTGAGTTGTGGAAATTTTAGGGAAATTTCACTGAAATGTATTGAAACAAGGCCCTCTCTGGTTGCCATGAAAAGATGGTTTTCTCATGATTCTTTTCTTTTCTTTTATTGTGGGATTTCTTTTCTATCCTTTTCTATTCAAATCAAGGCAACCAGACAGCGCCTAATGGAAAATCTGTAGGAATTAGGGAAATATTAAAAGATTTAAAAATTTCTTTAGTATGGTGACCTCATCTTTCAGGCCACCCATTTGAGCTCGAAACACTTCCACGACCCCGTCCTTGGCCTTCCATCATGGTCCGCATGCACTTATTATGATTTAAATGTCACTTTATTTCTTGAACCTTTCTGTCTCTGAAGAATAAACTTATGCCAAACCTATTGAAAGCATATGGCTGGTTTCTGCTATTGACTATGTCCATGCTCAAATATCTTGGGTGTAAATCCCACTATCCCAAAGTTTCTGCACAGGAAAAAGATGCAATGTTATATCATCTAATCCTTAGCTAGTCTGGATACTAATTTTAAAGTTTTGTCACAGAATGATGTAATTTCACTATTTTTACAATCCTTTTCTATATGGCACCCAATTCTGCTATAGTGGGTCCAAGATGCCTTTCATTTTTTTTTTTACTGTTGCTGCAACTCATCCAAGTGTTCTATGCGCGTTATGCAGGTACGAGAAGCTCAGTTGGCACAGTACAACTATATATTGGTTGTTGGTGAGGAAGAAGCAAATACGGGACAGGTTTTATCCCATTCTCTCTTCCCTTTCAGGATGTAGGTTTTTTAAGACCATGAATGCATAGATGTGTGTCAATATCACTGATTCCACAGATAATGTAGTGTATTGCCCACCATTAAATATTTTGGAATATTGCTAGCAGTGACATTTTAATGTTTTTCACTTTATTCATGGGTTGCTCAGTCACATGTCATATCCAAAGTTTAAAAATATATCTGTGGGTGGAATTTTCAGTCACCAAAAAATAAGAAACATGTCAGAAATGTCGTGTTGAAATATTGTCATACTCATGGAAACATTGCATAATCTTTTGAAAATATTCATTGGAATATTTTGAAAATGATAAAGAAGCATAAAATGCATTTCTAAATTGTCTATATTGCTGTAAATTACCATCTAAAGTGAGGAACACAAAGTAATACGCAAAATTACTCACCTAAAGGTGTGAATTATTGATTTTTTATTTAATATGAAAGCTAATATGATTCAATAGTTTTTGAATGAAGATGCTATTGTATTTGTTAATTCTTTCAAGGGAAATCTAAAAACAAATGGGCACCTCCCTTGTTAATACATAATGCATTAATATAATTGTTTTTAAATAAAATTTTCTCATAACAAAGTAATTGTATTTACCATAAAACTCAAAATATTACGCTTAAGGATGAAAAAATAGGTGAATGAAGCACTAAACGATTGGGTTTGTTGGTCAACGATTCCATACATGTCAATTGGAACATTGTAGTTTATGACTAATGTTTGGTCAAAACGATATGAAATGTATCGAAAGATTTGAAAATTTATCAAGTAAATGTTACTTCATGTCAATATCTATGGAAATGGAAACAAGTCAATCTAACGATATCTGATATGATTCCAATTTCAATATTTATACCTAATTTATCTAATTTTGTTTTGAATTGAAATTCTCAATATCAATAGAATATTATCAGAATAATATTTATTTATATTATATTTAATGATTTTATATTATATGATAATCAATCATCAATATCTGAATTAAAAATTCTTTCTTTATTCAGATTTTCTTTTTTTAATTATTTTTTATTTTTTAATTCAAAAAATGAATCTTTACGCATTCCAATATAAAGGAATAGTCAATCAAATAATAGATAGATTTTTAAACCATGGGTGTATCAGCAGGTCCTCCCAACCATAGTTACTAGAGTGTGAAGTGAAAGCGAGAAGCAGGAAGTGGGGTTCAATACATCCTTGGGAAACAAGAAGCGGGAAACAATTAAGAAGTGACTAGAAAATGAGCAGGAAGTGATTGGGAAATAAAATAAGGTGCAATTTGGAAGCAGTTTCAAAACCATTAGAAAAAATATTTGACATGATATGAAATGAATATAATAGGTTAATAGGTGATATAAATCGGAAGTAATTAATGTATTTCTATGTACAACTACAATAAGTCATTATTGATATGAAATATAAATTGTAATAAGCTACTATCAATAAGTACAAAAGTGGATAAAGTCAATAACTTAAAAAAAAAACGGAAAAACTTTATCGAGCAACAAAGAATCATAACATGTCAGTCAATATACAAGTAATTTATAAGGTTATTCATAAAAAAAATCACAAAAAAAAGTGTACTTTAAAATCATGCGAAGGTAATAAGTAATCATAAAAAAATATATTATTATTTTATCATGTGCTCAAGTTTTTTATAAAAAAAAATGTAGAACAATACCTTAGATTTTGCCTTTAATAATTTTTTTTGTAGATAATTAGGCATCTTGAGCGTGACTATAGAAGACCTAGTATGAAAACCATTGGATTTAAATTTTTATTATTGGAGTGGAGTAAAATAATGTGAACACTAAAATCAATACTAACCCCCCCCCCCCCCTGTGTTTTGCTACACAATCAATACAAACTCCCATAGAAAAATGTTTTATTCAATGCCAGTAGCATTGGGTTTATGGTAGTAAAATTCCGCTTCTTGGATTACTTTCATGTTGCTTCCAGTTGCTTCACCACGCTTCTCATGCACATTTCAATACTTGGGGAAGCGAAATAGAATTAGCTTCTCAAATGAGCTTTCCACTCTGGTCACCTTCCCTGCAATTTTGCTACAGACAATCTATTACACTGATACCGATTCTGTGCAACTGACTCTTTTTATGCATGGGTTCTATAGACAGGTTATGCAGGTGCAAGGTTGTAATCTGGAAGAGACCATTCTGTACTCTGTTTGCATTTAGATTCTCTTTTATTCTTTTTAAATGTTAGGCATAAGAAGAAAAATGATAATCACATACACATATATAAGGTGTGATTGCTCAAATACTGTGAGGAAGGAGTGGCACTGTTGGACTAGTGCCACAATTTCTACATCACCAACCATTAGTATTTTTGAAAAGGTCTCAGACTGCATTTATTCAACCAATTAATGGTATGCTACAGCTTATTTTCAATCTATTGCAGCCAGGGTTCTAAATCTTGTTTTCAGTGTTCTTTGATTCCTTAGGAGTCCAAAAAGATAGGCTGATCTTGGTGCAAATGCATCAAAATGGCATAAAACTCAGAAACCTGGTGAAAAATGGTTAAATCTTGTGAAGATGATGGAAACATGTTCTTTAAATATCATCATGCTACTTTGGAAGTCGGCATGGATTAAGTTACATTACTAGGCAATGGTGTTTGCTGATATATCTATATGAGATTTCTAAGAGCCATGCATTCTGTTATAGCTTAAAGCGGCATGCTCACCAAGGAAGAGGAATTTGCTGTTGAGAATGGTGTTTCAAGCGATGTGCTGTCCTTGTGGTTGGAGAGAAACAATAAGACCTTTAAAAACTCTGCTGAGCCTTCCTTTAAGGTGTTTAATAGGTTTAATGAGAGGGTATGTCCAGGCTGTAAATAGTAAAGAGTTTGTTGATATGTAAAATGGTGGGTAAATTTTGTTAGATAGATTAGGTATCAAGTCCCCATGCCACCGCTTCTGCAGTGTGCGAAGCTGCTCCCACCTCTGTGTGGGCTTGAATCGCTCCGAGTGGGGCCCACCAAAAAAGAAAGAAAGATTAGTGCGTCTCAAGCTATTGGTGTTTTGGTTCTTTTTCAATGAAATCGTTTCTCTTACCAAAAACTTTAAAAAAAAAAAAAAAATCAATGGTCATTCAATTTAAGTAAATAAACTTAACATTTACACATGAAGTTTACTTGGGGGTCACATCCACATGATAGTTAATATTGTAATTGTAATAGGGGGTTTTAATATTTCGAAAATGTAGTTTGGGTGTTAACAGGGAAAATTTTGTTTGAGCAATAAATTTTTAATAGTAACGATGAAACTCTCAAGTTTTGAACTTCTATCAAAGTTGTGACATGGCGCTAGATATTGCCAATATATATCCATGTACACGATAGTAATGTTATAAAATACAACTTTCATGGTTCTTGATTCATTTTGGTTGGCCTGCTATACTGTAGATATTGAATGGAAGATGCAAGTATTTGTTGATTGAAAAAACCAAAATTTCCCACCTTGCTTGGTTTGAGCACTTAATTATATGCTGCTGAACTAGGTCATCACTAAAGTGTGCAATCGTCCTTTTAAAAGAACCCAATCACGAATTGACAGGTCCAGATTTTGTATAATAATCTTCCTACTGTGTGCAGGTGAGCGTGCGGGTTAGAGATAAGGCAGACCATTCAGTGAAGAGCATCGAGGACCTACTCACACACTTCAAGGAAGAAGTAGCGGCTTTCCACTAACCCTCCATGTCCTAACCTTGTGAAGAGAGGGATGAACACTACAGATGGATAATGTGTACAAGGGAAACTGAGACAATGTCCCTAATGAGGAAGCCATTGCAATCAGTTGTTTTTTCCTTATATATATATTTGTATTTTTTTTATTTGTTTTGTTTTTGGTGGTTAGTTGCAATTTTGGCCACAACCTATTCCCTAGAGCTCTTTCTAATTTGGTAGACTTGACTCCATCTTGTATTTTTAGCTTGGCATTTTACTGAAAAGTAAAATTTTACTACTTTCGTAAGTTCCATCACACTTTCAAGCAATTTTATTTGTACCCATTGAACAGGATTAGTAAGAGATTTAATTTTCACTCATGGGTTGGAAAGGACAAGGAGAAAAGATGGCTTATCTATATATTTTGTGCAGTATTGCTTACAGTTGCATTAAGTTACCGGCTTCAAGTGCCGAAGACCAAGCAGAAACATTTGAACACAACAGCTCTCAGGCCATCACCTAGTGGTACCAGGTATTTGATTCCTAGTTATTAATGCTGCAAATTTTGCGGAGGGCAAGATTCACTTACTCAAGATTTTGTTAAGTTTATATTTTTAGATTTTTTTTTTTTTTTTTTGATCATTTAAATGAGAAATCAAATCATGCCCAAGTTCTCTGCTGGTCTGGAGTGTTTAGTCAATTGAGAATTGGAAGCTCTTCAAAGCTTTAGAACGAAGGAGATGTTTGGTGCAAGACGATTATCTTGACTATATAACGTATTTTCACTTAAACTCAGAGACCTTTTCTCTAAAACGTTAACTTAAGATTCAATAAGAACTTGTGGACTAAGGAGAAATACATGCCTCCACATGTATGACTGCAATGTTCATTAGACAAGAAAATTCTACAGATATGGTCAGAAAATATGCATGAAAAATAAAATTTATATGAAGAGTTGCATCACAATACCACTGATATATCAATTTCAGTTCTTTTACAAGAAGTTATATTACCCGTGGTTTTACTTTGCAACCCAAAAAGCGAGGAAATTTTGGCAAAATTTGTTGTCATTGATTTTTATTTCAAAGAATGGAAATTTGAACGAAAATTTGAAAATTTAATGAAAAATTTGATTCATGGCAGGCACAGCAGTAGGACGCTTCAAATGACTGCCAATTTCAACTATCAAGGAATAAAACTTTCTAATTGCTACGTGAAGCCTTTCCTGGTCTATATCTTGACAAAACATTACTTCATTAAGAAACTCAAAAGTAAGAGACACTTGTCTACCCTTTCTCAGATCAATTTAGGAGGTCCTAAGTCCAAAAGATTTTAGACCAAAAGAGGATCATAAACCATTTATTCGATGTAGGCAGCTGCCACGCGGATCCAACCGTCCAAATTGATAAACACTAGAATTAGCCATTGTCAAAATATCAACTTGAATTGGATGATGATGAATTAAGGATTGATCAAACAGTTTGAATCACAGAAAAAGTAGTCAATCTATCAAAAGATCCAGATCAATTTTCCACCCTTTCTGCAAATGGTGATCATCTATAGGAGACCTTTCTTCCCCTTTATGATTCCTTTTCTTTTTTCTTTTTTGAAAAATGTAAATATAGGCCCTGAATCCTGGTGTGTCCCCGTAATAAACACCTAAGGTCTGCCTCCCTGCATCTGGGGTGGACAAATCAGCACCGAAAAGTGTAAATCACTTCTTCAGTGCAGATTTGTCCACCCCTGATGCAGGGCGGACCTTAGACGTTCTTTAATGGGTTGCAGCAAATCCTTTTACACTTTTTGGTGCTGATTTGTCTGCCCCTGATGCAGGGTGGACCTTAGACGTTCTTTAATGGGTTGCACCAAATCCTTTTACACTTTTCGGTGCTGATTTGTCTGCCCCCGATGCAGGGCGGACCTTAGACGTTTTTTAATGGGTTGCATCAAATCCTCCCCCCAATGAGAGGCTTTAAAATTGTGGGCGTCCAAAGATTCAAAAAGGACAGGTGTCAAACACAGCGGAAATGAAAGAGGGTTTTCTTTTAGAATCTGCTGGGGACGATCCTGTTGCTCTACAAAATGAATGGAATAATCCAATCAAACTGATTTTTTGTCCAAGAGGTTTTGGATATGGGGTCTACCGTCTACTGATTGTGGAGTTCAAACTGAAAATTTTGTACACGATATGTCTCAAATAGTACTGAACTGGAGGTTTTCTAAACGAGCTATGTCAGGAATGGATTTACACCACTCATAAATATTACACGTGGCAGCTGAGGTGGTGGCCGAGAATGGTTCAATATGATTGCTATATTGTCCTTAGTTTCAAGCCAGTACTCCCCACCCCCCATGGGAAAAACAAATCCTTTATAGCCTGTTTGGCAGTCACCTGTAATATAAACATTTCATTTTAGTTTCTCAAGGCAATTGTAGCCATGTGGTGATGGTTTGTATATTTACACTGATTTGTTAACTACAATTAAAAGTGAAATCATCTTAGATTTTTCTTTAAAATGAAATGCCTGATGTTATCAACTTCAAATCGGTGAAATGAATACATTACACGTGGCTGCCAAACCATCTCATTGGGGCTACAAAGCCTAGGGAAACTCAAATGAAATGATTACATTTCAGGTGGCTGCCAAACGCAGCCTTATTGTATCATGTATTTTGATTAAAATTTGTGTGCTCGTATGACTGAAGTTATCCATAGGGAAGCAGCCTGGATTGTCTCCAGCGTCCGTCAAGCATTAATTTTGCAGTGACATGTGGCAAAAAAGTGAGATGTGTCTTTAGACCCATAATAAAAAAACCTTTGTACTTTTTTGACACTTGTAAGTATAAAATTGATGCTGGATACATCCCATCAGATGACATCCTGGCTGAAAAGGACGAGTTTAAAGTATAGTGCCGACGTCGACTGCACATAACACGCATGCCCGAGAGTTGTCTATTTGATGAACAATCTAGATTGGTCCCAACATCCCTCCATGTGGTTGATACGAGTTCAGATTTGCTGGCTTTATTTTCTTTTTTCTTTTTTCTTTTTCGGTATGATTATGTGGGCCAACCTTACAGGTAACTCCACTGCACACTGCTTGGGAGGGGCTGATATCCTCTACGCCACCCCCCTTGTGAGGGTGCGTTATCCTCTGCACCGCTTCCCTTGTAATGCACAAGGGCCGAGGTAGAGGGGAGAATCAATTCATTTTTGGAGTTGTCACTTCACCTCCAAAAAGTGAATTGATTCCCCTTTGTCTCTGTTTCCAAGCGTCACAGAGGGGGGTGGCGTAGATGATATTGGCCCCCTTTTGAGACACTCAAGGGCCGCTTAAGGATGGTTGATATTTTCTATGCCACCTCCCTTGTGAGCCACTCAATGACCATACAAGGGGGGGGAAACAATTCACTTTTTGGAGGTGATGTGACACCTCAAAAACTGAGTTAATCACCCCTTGTGTGGTTCACAAGGGGGTGACATAGAGGATTTCAGGCCACACGAGAGGGGGAATCAATTCACTTTTTAGAGGTGATGTGACATCCCAAAAAGTGAATTGATCCCCCCTCGTGTGGCCATTGAGTGCTTTACAAGGGGGGTGGCATAAAGGATTTCAGGCCGAGAGAATGTCACCTACGATGCGAGTAAAAGACCCAAAATTTTGTGGTGTGAGACATGGAGGTGGGGCCATGCATTTTTTTTTGGAGGGGGGTCACCATTTAGGTCCCCCGAAAAGTGCATGGATCCCACCCCTCATGTCTACCAACAACAACAACAACAAACAGCCTTATCCCAATTATTTGGGGTCGGGTACACGAATCCTGTTCCGCCATTCTGTTATGTTTAGGGCTTTATCTGCTGTTAAATTACGAGCTGCCATGTCTCTCTTTACTACCTCTACCCAAGTCAATTTTGGCCTTTCTCTAGTCCTTCTAGCCCCTTTAACTTGTATTGTCTCACTTCGCCTCACTATTGCAGTCATTGGTCTTCGTTGCACATGCCCAAACCATCTCAATCGACTTTCCCTCATTTTATCGTCTATTGGTGCTACCCCTAAACTCCCACGAATGAATTCATTCCTAATTTTATCCTTTCTAGTCTTGCCACTCATCCAT
>JAOXJP010191977.1:0-12237 GCA_025762735.1 Platanus orientalis | reverse complement strand
GCATGAGTCATCGCTGGAAACCTCAGTTACAGAACACGAAGAAGCGATCGTTTTAGGTCGTTGTCTATCAAAATGGATCTTTTTTGGAGCAGCAATATAGGATTCCGCACTGGAAATACAAATCGATGAAGAAGATGATGATAAGGAATCCAAATCGTCATCGCCTGACTCCGGCAAGCAAGATCCGCAGATCGATCGGAACGGCTCGATTCCGACGCCGGAAATTCGATTCCCGTCGAATCCTTTACATTTGAAGCAAACAGTCCGGCGTACATGGCGAGCTACCAAGAAATTCGCTTCATGAACCCTAGCATCACAGTTCCAACACAGAAATGCGGAATCCGACTCGCAGTAGAGCGAAGCTCCTCCTTTACACAACTCGCAAACCCTCGCTTTCATCTCAAAAAAAAAAAAAAAAAAACAACGAAAACGAAAATCCCTAACTTTAAATCCCCCCTATAAAAACCACTACCTCATACAAATCTAACCCTAGAACCGCTGATAAAGATCGAAACTCAAAAGCAATTTTCCGGCGACCTACAGTGAATGAGCCGAATTCCAGCAAGATTCCGGCCAGAACGCGGCAATCCCGTCGAGCAGAAGATCGCGGAAAAATGAAAAGATTCTAGGCCTTGTCCTATTTCTCTGGATCGGAAGAGCGACGAAAGAGAAATAAGGAAGATTTCCAGACAATTGAACAAGAGAGATTCTAGGCGATAAAAGCGGAAGAGAGGAAAACCAGGAATGGATTTGAGAGAAGCACTACGGGGATTTATTTAAAAGAGAAATGATCTCTACCTTTCTCAAGCGCCTTCCCTGTCCACATAACCTCGTTCCCCTCGAACGACTCAAATATATTTTTTATTATTATTTTCATTTTTTTAAAAATAAATCCAATAAAATCTGGATGTTTTAATGGTTTTTATATTAGGTAGGTACCCAAAATATCTTCTTCAACAACCTACTGTGGGGCCCAAGTCTTTGGCACCGCTTCATGAAAAGACACGTGGCAGCTTTTTGAACACGTCGTAGTCGGAAACGCGTCAAGGCACAGATTCTGCAGATACTAATTTGATTTTCAAAAACGCTGAAGACGTGGACAGGACGTTTAATTAATGATTTCCAAAACAGCTCCAACAATAATACGACACGTTACTTGAACTGAGGTTGGTTTAGTAAATTTACACTGATCATTAAAGACATACGTGTCGCTTCCATAGACCGTAGTCGCTTCCATTATTTATTTTAACAGGATGACGAACCTACCCCCATATAGTCAACAACAAGTTCGAGGACCGTCCATCATGCCGAGTTCGGATTATCTGAAAACGAATCTCGTGAGAACTGTGCAAAAGGCACCAGAGAAGCTGACACATCAGTACAGAAAAGTGATTTACACTTTTTGGGGGGCACTTATCACTTTTCGGTGCTGATGTGTCCGCACCCTTGTGCCATTTGCACAGTTCTCACTAGATTCGTTTTCACCTAATTTTTTCTCACACTGGTTTTATGGTCATTTAGACTGGAAAAAAAATATATTAAATATTCAATCAAAACGTGAATGAAATCACAACGTGGGTCCACCTACATAAACATCATCTCAGACCATTGTCGATCAACCAGTGAGATGAGAATCAAAGAGGATAAAAAAAGGTCACCTTAACAAACGCTAACCACCGTCCCTTGTCAGGCGGCGGGCACATAAGAGCCGAAAAGTGAATATGCGCCACCAAAAAAGTGAAAATTACTTTTCAACGCTGATGTGTTGGCCCACTGACAGGGTGTGGCGGTGAGCGTAAGTTAAGGGAAGTGTCCATAAACCGATCCCGATGAGAATACATATCTTCGATTGGAGAGAGATACGACACTTACGATGCGACACGATGCTAACATAGGGTACTTTGGTAAATACACTTAACAATGTAATTCATGTAACACTCTCCTAAAGAAGTAAGTGTATTTACGGAGACGCCCTTTCATTCATTCATTCACGCATTGGTTGTTACAGGCGTGGTTTTTCTTCATTGATACCGGAGATGATTAAAAGCCAAAAATATTTATCTGGGAAAAGACGGCAGGGGGGCCCACTGAAATGACAGAAAGAAGACGTGGAAAGATGGATGGATTCTTTTCCGTTTCCGTCACGACTACACAATGGACGTAATGACCACACAAAATTAAGTGAATGAATCCACGGACGGCAGAGTGCCACGTGGCATACAACCAAGGTTTTGAATGGGCGGCTGAGACGATGCCACCTTAGTATGCGGTGGCTGCGCACGAGGATGGAGTGAAGGAGAATGATTTTGGTAGGGAACGAATGAATGAAGACTCAGGGAGGGAGTTCGTTAGAAGGATTTTTATTTATTTTCACGAGAAATGGGCGGATCACGAGGATCGTGCCGCGATGGACGAAAGAACTACGTACCACAAAACAGGCTATTTTATATTTTACCAAAAAACAGAAACTATTATATTATTATTTGTATTATTGTTTATATTCCTTTTTTTGTTTTGTTTTTTGGGAAAAGTTATTGTATATATTCTTCAATCATACATACCAGCCTATAAAATTATCCGAGTCGTTTCCAAGGGACGACACGTATGGACACATGATACCTGATGTGTTTTTGAATTTCGTCCTTTTATTTTTTTTTTAGGAACTCCAAAGACAATATGTGTGAACTTACAAGTCACCGCAAAACACTTTGTCATCAAAGAACATTTTCTTTGTGCCAAAATCCCATGTCAGAAATTATTTTAGTTATAGACCAATGATTATGTAGTTTTGCCATTTTGTTCGTATCAAAAGTTAATTAAAATTAAATTTTTGTTTTTTTTTGAAAAACCTAAATTACTTTCCTTTCGTAACCATCAAATGCCCTTTCACACCTTTCTTCCCCAACCCGAAGCTTTTTTTTCTGATGTTCCCCAATGACAACAAAGCTTCACTCCACACTAATGTTCTAAGGTTTCTCTTTAATTCTGAAGACAAAGCTTAACTTCTAACACTGTCGAGACCCTGATGCGTCTCCGATGACCTCCATTGATGCTAGCAACATAATTTCTTAAAGTCATTTGTTCTGCAAGCTTTTTCTACCTCTATTGACGCCAACAACATTCTAGTAAGTTTCCCAAACCAATATTTGATTTTTTTTTATAGGGGTAAGGCTCTTTGCTTATAGGAGTAAGGCTGCGTACATCTGACCCTCCCCAAACCTCGCAGTGGCAGGAGCCTCATGCACTGGGACTGCCCTTTTTCTTTCCAATAATTGTTAGGGGTTGTTTTTAAGATATGTTGTTTAGGTTTAGGGTTAGGGTTGTTTAAGAAAAAGCATGCTATTTTTTAAGAATAAAAAAACAATGTCATTTCGTTTTCTTTTACTAGTACTTATATAGAGAAGCTCTCTAATCTCCTCAATTTGGTAAGGACCAAGGAAGAGTTGTTGAACATTCTTTTATTCTTTGGTTGTTAGGTTTTCTTCTGACATATGCAATTCATTCTTGGGGTTTTTTTAGACTTGGTACCGGTGGGAGGATTTTATTCGACATGATTGATTAACTAGGGTAACTATTGGATTCTCCTTGATTTTTTGGGTTTTTAGGGTTTTTTTCTTCAAATTGAGTGAACTTTGAACTTTGGTTGCCTCAATCTCAAAATGGTGGGTTTTAAAGAGGCTTTCATATAGTTCATATGTGGGTATCTAAGTTGGTATGCACTTTATGTATTTCTTGTACTCTATATACTTTATATATAAAAATAGATAATCTTCATGCATGAACTCAAGAAAATGATCATATCCTAAATCCTGGAAAAAAATTCAGCTTGTATATTTTTGGGAAACAAGTAGAGTAAGTCTGATTTTGACCCCCGTCCCTTCTCTTTGTTTCTAATTATGAAAATTGAATATTATCGATGTAGCTAATCAAAACTAGAAAGCGACAAAATATCCACTAGACACGATCTTAGTAATGAATCGATCAATAATAAAAAAAAGTTCAAATTATGAGATGATTTCATAGGTTTCAATTGTTAATTTGTTCAAAATTCATATGTCTAGATTATTTCTGATCAATTAAGTTAAAGAAATTTAGAACTCATAGTTCAAATGACCTTTCATCATATAAGATCTTCAATTAGTTCAAAGGAATCACAATTTTCAATTAATTGATCATTTATCATAGTCCATATGTGAAATTAAATGTTCAATCATACTTGGATTTAATGATAATCACTTTCTTATGTTTAATTTCATGCAATCATGCTAATTCAAAGGATTTCATATTTTGTTATGGAATTTCAATAAGATTCACATAGATCATTCATGTTACAATCAATAATAGATGATTCGTGAAGATTCATACCAAACCAATTATAGATCTATGCCATTTACATATCTAAACATGAGGATTCAAAGGGAACTTCATGGATCTACCAATAAAATGGAAGATGAGATCAAAAACTTCTATAGATTCAAACAAATGGTGAGTTCAATAAAAGAAATTCAATAGCTAATGGTATATTTATCCAAATTGAAATCAAACTTAAGAAAACTTATAATCAAATAATAGAGAAGAGGAAAGCTGTACAATTAGCATATATACTTACAAGGTATTAAATCCATTAACAATGAAAGAAAGAGAAAGTGTATAATTCACATGTATACTTATATCAAACTCCCTTAGATCCCCTTTTTCCTTCTCTTTGGTTTTCTCCCCCAAATCTCAGATCTCTACAATATGTATGATAATTTACCATGAGAATTATGAAATTTTAAAGAAATTTCATTAAACATTGCTTAATCTACCATGGATAAGCTTAACTTACCCAATTGAGGTTCTTCTTCCTCCTTCCTTCCAAACATTCATCTCTTTTAACTTCTTTCCTTCTATTTTGTACCTTTAAACTCAATTTAGGCTAACTTAAGGTATATCTTACGTAATGGGTGGTTATTTCCTTTTAAAGGATTCTTTTCCTCTTTTTTAGGCCTATTTTTATTTATTTGTTTTTGTCTTACCAGTTTTAATCACTCTGAATTATTTTCGACTACTAGAAAATTCTATTTCAAACACTCAAAATTATTTTTTGATCGCTCGAATTAGTTTGACACTCAAAAACATTTTTGATCACTCTTGCCATGTGAGTTTAAGAAAATCTGCATGCCATTTTCCTCGTGGGTTTTTCGATCGCTGGAGTTGAGTTTTTGATCGATCAAAATTGTGTTCGATTAGTCGAACTCCTTCTATGCTGAAGGTCACTACCCAAGGCTCTTTTAGGTTTAAGACACGTGTCTCACCCTCCCCTTAGTCCATTTCCCTTGATTATTTCCTATCCTAAGGGTCCAATCTCACTTGTCTTTTGTTTCCAATAGATGTTCTCAATATGTGTATAGGGTGTTACATTGTGGGTCTTATGGCAAGCATGATATAAGTCTTTAGAGTGTATAAATCCATTGTAGGTCTATAACTTGCAGTTCTAGGTAAGCCATTTAAGTATGTTTGGAGAAGGTGTTAGGCACTCCAACACCCCGGTCTTACAATGGAATTTTACATCACATGTGTTATTTGTTTGTTCCTATTCCTTACTACTATTGTTTAACGTAGAAGAGGAGGTGTGCATACCTTAGCTACTATTCCGTTGTCCGAAGACAAGTGTTGTATGCTAATGCTTAAAGAATAGGAGTTATGATAGGCTAACAATGTATGTGGCAGTTGATTTGTCTTATCAACATCAATATTGTAGAGTTTCATAGCTACCCATAGAGTCTTTGCAGATTTTTATGAATACCCGCATAGTCTAGGTAAGTCTAGACATAGTTATTGATTGGAAAATGAGGGTTTATGTGAATCATATTCTTATAATGAAATTCATATAGATGGCATATATGCAGGAGTGATGATAGACTATAATGCATATTGAAACTATAAGAGAAAAGATAAAAAAAAAAAAAAGAAGGGAGAAGATATAACACCTATTCAGCAATTTGTGGTTGGTTATAACTACCCACAAGTTTATAGCAAGTGATCACAATCAACTGTTGTATGTCAAAGTGACAAAAAAAAAAAAAAAAAGAATTATCTGAGAGAAACTTATCTAACATACATTGAAGCTACTTACAAATTAGGAAAAATCCTAAACTATGGATAATATGTATTCATATAGAAAGAAAAATAAATTGACAAAGTTAAGTATGAAAAATATATACATTAACATTATTTATACAAAAGGAAGATGAGAAAAATAAAAAAACGTGGAAGAAGGAATGGGGAAAAGAAAAAGAACTAGAGATACCTACTTGAAAAAAAATGCTTATATGTGAAGTCTTTAGAAGTAGACGAGTTCTTCCCTTCGAAGCCAAAGAGAAATTTGTTAAGCAAGGTTGAAAGATGACTCCCTACTAGCGAGGGAATAGTGTAGGAGGAGAAAGAAGTTGTCATCTATTTTTTTTTCTTTTTGTTTTTTTCTTCTTCCTTCTTTTTCTTCTCTAAGTTTTAGTTAATGCTATAACTCTTCTCCCCCAACACATGTGAAACGGAGAGGAAGGATCCCTCATAGATATAAAAGTGGGTCTTTTATAGTATCTTTTAATCAAGATTAATATGAATCACAAAGGGGTAGATTAGACATTACTTAATTTTGATGGCATCCTTGTAACTATCTTGAAATGAGATATTTGGGAGATGCAATTAGGAGATGACATGTGGCAGTGTTGATGCCATGGGTGAAGTCATCGATAAATAGTAATAGCCTCAGGTGTCAACATGTGTCAAAAGTGAGGGCTATTTGGTCATTACAATAAAGACCCTTGATGAGTCATGTGCCATTTTATGGTGACACATGCTTTCTTTTAGGGCTTATGTCATCACCCATTAATGCTTCATAAAAATATTTTAACATTTACCATCCATTTTAAACGGGCCCAGTTATGAAGTTGTTGGACTCCGATAACTACAATCTTATAATGTTTTTTAGGTTTCTTTGATCCACTAATCACACTGGTTCAATAAAAAATGGATTCCAAAATGTGTAGGGTTTTCAAACATCAAAATACATAATTCACAAGAAAACTAGGGGTAAGAATTAGAGGACAAAATTAAGGGTAAAATCAAGAGGAGGTGTCTTGGGAGAAACTATGATCCAGTACTCCTACGAGATGATATAAAAAGTGGTAAGGTCATTGGTCACTTGCATTTAGAGATACATACATCCTTGTACTAGAAAAGTCCCATATTTTAGAATGCAATAGCTACAAGAATTGGTTGAGGGTTGTTTTGATGGCTATAGTCCTCTGTGTGAGTACCAAGTGTTGAGATAGAAAGGCTAAATAGGTTGTAACAAAAATCCCATCAATTGGGTGTCTAGACAAGGAATGGTAAGGTCCTGAGGGTCCTTTATTAGTAAGGTTGTCAATTGGGCCGGGATGGGCTAAAACCCGACATGTTTGGCCCGAAAAATAATCAAGCTAGCCAACCGAATTCCGGGTTGGGCTGAGTTTGGGCCCAATTGTTATGCCTAAAGTTTTATTCGGGCCGAGTTTGGATAGACTCAATTTTAGCCCGAGGCCCAGCCCGAACTAGTTAGCAAATAATAATTTTATTTATATGGTGATATTAGGCTATATTTATTTTTATTTTTATTCTTTTTGGATCTATATATTTTTAACAAATTTACTATCATCAAATAGTTCAAGTGCCAATTGTTAAAAAAAAACCCATATAATATGTATTTAGGGGTAATTATGGGCCTAAAATCAACCCAAAATTTAATAAAGAGTTCTAATTCGAGCAGCCTGAACTTGGCCCGAAGCTCATTGTTTTAAAATGGGCTGAGTTTAGGCCAAATTTTTAGGCCCAAAGTTTTATTCTGGCTGAGCTTGGGTTGAGGTAAAACATTTCGGGTTGAGTTTGGGTAGACCTTGGCCTGGCTTAACCCAACTTGATTGATAACTTTATTTATTAGGCTATAATGATGTAAGGCGGTTCCTAGTCGGGGTCTTCTGGTGAATTGTTGAGATAAGGATCTAGGTATGGTTTCCTTACTATGATCCATGATTTAGAGAGAGAGCCTTGATGATGGGGCCTTAAAGCTCTCAAAGATAGGCCTGTAAGTTATCTAAAAAATGACCGTGTTCCGGTCTGCATCCGATCCAAAATAAGCTTATCCGGTCCATTTATAAAAGTATCTGTTATAAATGGATAAGATACGAATATATATCCATCCGTTCCATTAAATATATGTTTTGTTAAAATGTAACAATATATAAAATATAGATAATAGACTGCTGGATTTAAAACTAATCCAACAGTCTTAAATAACCTAATAACTAAAACCCTTAAAAATTTATAAACTCTTTACTTCATAACTATTCTATCTTGGTCCATGGCGGCACCCACAGGTACTACCACAACTATGCCGCAGCAGCGAAAGTTCACACTCACCACCTAGGAGAAAATATGGTGTTTTGCTCCATCTGACATCGTTGGTAAGCCATATGGCATTGGAGATTTTGGCAAGGATAGACATGGGTTAGGGAAGACCGCACTAGCAACGATGATGACATATATGGAATTGCTTATTTTTTTCAGATTCCAAAATTTGGTCCAAAATCCAAATTATTTAAGAGGTTAGGATACAGTATAGTTTTATACTATCCGTTAGAATAGGATATAGAAATAGATATGTTCATATTCGTTCCGAATCCAGTTTGTTTGTCGCCCTACTCAAAGCCCATGGGTTTGTTGCTTCTCCTATGTTAGCCTTAAGGGATCATGAGGCAAACCTTAATAGGCATTAACGAAAATTTGGTGCTAGCGAATTGCCCTTCTTTGGCATGCATTGCTTGTCAACGAGTGGCAAAGATATGAAAGCACCAATTTTTTTCTCAATTTGTCTATTCCCTACAGGTGTTCCATGGACTATTGTATATTTTAGAATACATGAATTTTAGTCATAAGGTTGAAAGGAAAATGCGCATGCTCTCCTACCATCTTGTGGTGTTGAAATCGCTTGCACATTAAAAAACCTAAGTTGATTTGAAATCCTTTTCTGGTTTGGAAATCTGAAAAGCAATCCATGGGACATCTACTTATAACAAACATATTCTAATATTTCTCTTGACCTATGAGCATCCATTCCTCAAAGACATAGTAAAATTGTAAAAGTCATTGGGATGCAAGGATTTTGAAAATTGACTAAACTAATTGGGCTGAGATTATAGAAAATGATCATGGATTTGAAATGTGTTAAAATTTAGTAGAAATAATCTAATCAAAATTTTAATAGCTGTGTCATATATTTTAATATGGTTATGTGGGTGTGGAGAAAATAAAGGTTTATGTCATCACATTATCTCTCTCTCTCTCTCTCTCTCTCTCTATATATATATATATATATATATATATTTATATTAAAATAGTAGCCTTAAGCCTCCTTTCTCTCTCATCCACATGGACACCTTATCTAAATTTTTGTTTTTTAATTTCTCCAAAACACCCTCCCTTCTCTCTCTCCTAATAAGTAGCTCCTTAAAATTCTCAAGATCTCTTACATTTCTCTCTCTATAAAGGTTTCTATTAAACCAAAAAAACGTCCTACTATGTGAATAAAAAAACTAAATTCTATGATAGAACATTTGATCTAAAATAAAAAAAAAAAAACTAACAAAATGAATGCACTATCAATGATTTTGTATATGTCCTACTGTGTGTTCTCACTATAAATTGACACGTGATGGTTTACATTTTATATAAAAAAAATTCCAAACAGCCTAGCCTACTATGTACAAAAATAATTAAGACCATAGCCATGGATACATTCTATTACCGATTTTAAAATTGTTGAATATTTTAAACAAAATAAAAGGGTCTACAATGTCATGCCCTGAAACCCACACGCAAAAATCAAAGTATAATATAGGAAACACACATGCACAGTGTCGCGGGTCTCAAAGTGTGACATTACTCTTTCCTTGCAAAAAAAGCTCTTACTTAACTTGTCTTACATAATTGTAACATATATTATTATTATTATTCATTTCTTTTATTCCAATTACTTGATCTTAATTGTCAACACATCGTAGCATAAGCATAACCATAAAGTAATATCCATTCAACAATTGCAGTGAAAAATATAAATAACATCCATAACAAACTACATTCTCCAAAATAAGCAATATCATTATATGGGGCCACTAAATAGGCCAACAACCAAATAATCTCCAATGACACTACAACAATTCATGTAAGTCATAACTCAACAATCCCTGTGTCATACATAAAGTGTGATAAAAATAAAATGAACATAAAAAAGTAATTAAAATGGTCCTCCCATCCCACGAACCATCTCTCATAAGTGAATCTGCCAAAAACCTTATGCTACAGGGCGCCATTTGAAAGGGGGTTAAAAAACATGGGTAAGCTATAAATCTTGGGAGATAATATACATAATGCTCCACAGAATAAATCAAATGTCACGAGTATGGAATGATGCCAAATCAGAATAGATGAATATATAATGGTCGAACTAACTACAACAATGATGAAAATCTAATGAATGTGCAAAAGTAATAAGCCAAATCAACAAGAGTCTATAATTGAAATCAGTAAAGTGTGGCTCGTAAGGAAAGTGCAACATGTAATGTAAATGTCTGCTTCAAAATACTCATAAGTAAATAAGCCTTGGCACCTCTCAAATAAGTTGTCTTAGCTAATAGATATCAAAACTGATGTATGCTCATGAAAGCCTAATGCTACTCTTAACTCATGTAACCCATGAAGGGTTTCCAACAAAACACACCTTAGACCAAAACAACTCAACCCATGTAGGGTTTTTGAAGCAAATCTCATCAAAACAACTCATAACAAATCCAATGAATTAGCCCATATAGGGCCTCTGACGAAACTGAAATCATATAACCCATTTAGGTCTCTAACAAAACAAAAATCCCAAATAAAACTAGTAGGCATCTAGTGTTGTCTTCACCTATTGATGTGATCTAGTGATTAGGTACCTAAAATAAGTCATAATATCGTCCTCACGCATTGATGTGACCTGTTGGTTAGGTACCTAAAATGGGTCATAAAACCGTCTTCACCTATTAATGTGACCCGATGGTTGGGTACCTAAAATGAGTCATAAGACCATCTTCACCTATTAATATGACCCGGTGATTGGGTACCTGAAATGGGTCACAAGACCATCTTCACCTATTAATGTGACCCAGTGATTGGGTGCTTAAACAAAATCCTTAAAAATCGGAACAGTGATTAAAATCCATGTATATATAGAGTAATACATACAATGAAAGAGATGTCCATGCAACAAAATTCATTTGTGAAACCATGTAAATATAGTGTTTAAAACAAAATGGAAGGCCATAGCTCATACTCACACCAAAACTCAATGATTGGAATTACTCTTCAAACTCTCTAAACTAACAATAGCATAAAAGTTCCAAATAGGTCATGTGGATGCAATGATGCTAATATGGAGCTAATCGAATCAAGTTTAAGTAGATATAATCAAGTGGAAAACATAATAATAACATCAATGAGAAACTAACATATGAGATAGCATAAGCAACAAAGGTTGAAGCCAATTAAAGTAAGTAAAGACTACTAACTAGCAATGATGATATGAAAAGGACTCTCAACTATGGGGAACTCATGACAAACATCAAACATATGAGGTAGATATTATTATTATTATTATTTTAATTTCATAAGAATTCAACATTCTTATATTTAATTATAGAGCTAAACTTAATATTCCAATGAATTCATGATAATAACAAAGTAGAAGAATTAAATCTTAACTAATACATGCTCAAATCGGAATAAAATTAATCCTTCACAAATATAATCCATAATTTTATGAAGTCAAGATCTCTACTAAGGTATAATGGAAAAAAATCACTCTATGGAATAGTTTAAATCACCAAACTCACATAGATTTAGTAAGAAGCAATGAAAATCTATCATCTCATGTAAAATGGCATCCAAAAATGGAAGAAAGTGCAGAAAAATAGAAAGAATAGGTCAATCAACTTGAGAACTCACTAATCCTCTATGAATTTAGTGTTTGGATAAGAAAATTTTACTAAACTTCAACAAAAAAGCAAACAAGATGAAAAGAAACTGAAACTAATGATGTCCAATGAATAGAATGACAAGAATTCAAGAGAGTAGCATATCTTGTGTAAAAACTCAGAAAAATCTCATAGATCTAATGATCAAGGG
>JAOXJP010191956.1:0-12237 GCA_025762735.1 Platanus orientalis | reverse complement strand
GAGGATATGAGCCCCATAAGCACCCGTCCAACTGGCTACTTCTCCTCCAACTCCCCCCCCCCTTGTGTGTGGGTGTGTGTGTGAGAGAGAGAGAGAGAGAGTAGAAACATATCTGAAGACTGAGATCATCTTTCAAATATATTGCATGTGGTAACTGTATGATTTGCAATGGGTCAAATAGTCATACAATAAAATTTAAAGATCTCTCTCACTCTCCCCCTGGAAAAGAAAAATAGGATTTCACCTGGTGGGTAAAAATGTATGGGCCCACTTTGTAGGCTTGAAATGAGTACAAGAACTCAAAGGTGCAAACAGTTTCCAATACCCATGCATCACTCAAACTCAACAATTGAAGCCCTTACAGTTGAAATATATTAAGTATATTCAATATATTAACTCTAACCTCAACTAGCAACCTTAGGGTTTTAGGAGAGATGGTTAATTGCTTTATTTAATATGGTATCAGAGCAGATTTTAAGTTGCAAGTTCAAATCTCATCGTGGACGTAATTATTCTCTTGGGCGCTCTCTGTGCACATGTATGCACATTCTATACTAACACCTAGCTTCCTTGCCTTCATTGTCCCAGTGAGTGTCGCTCCTGAGGGGGAGTAAAACCTGCTTTGATACCATCTTAAAAAGAAATTAACCTAATACCATCTTAAATAAAGCAATTAACCGTCTCTCCTAAAACTCTAAAGTTGTAGGAGAGGTAAGAGTTAATATACTTAATATAAGTCAATACTCCCCCTCAAGAGGGACACTCCTGGACAATGGACGCGAGGAAGCTAATGCGAGTCTACAGAATGTGCATACATATGCACAGAAAACCCAGGAGAATAATTACATCCACGGGGAGATTTGAACTCAACCTAAATTAAAATCTGCTCTGATATGATCTTAAATAAAACAACTAACTCTCTCCTAAAACCCTAAGGTTGTAGGAGAGGTTAGAGTCAATATACTTAATATAATTCAAACTTGCCAATGCAGACAAGTTGGCGTTTACCATGTCAATGCTAATTGAATTAATGGGTATTGAGATCTGCTTTTGCATAAATGTTAGCGGGGGAAAAACTACTTAATCATCTAAAGGGTCGTCATTTTAATGCAAATGGTTACTCAAAGATATGAAACAAAACCCCATGGCAAAAACAAGTGGTATTCAGTTTCGTTATGCAGTAAATCCTGCTTTTATTATTACCCTAAAATGTAGATATAATTTTCTCTCTTTCTGTTATTATCGTTTGGGTTCCCATCCCCACCCCCCGGCTGAATTTTGTGTTATAAACCCTTCCTGCACTGTATAAAGAGGTTGGTCTTTTTTATTTGAGATATCTAAATATTATGTTGAACCATTAGAAATGAACCCCAAAATGCATAGTACTACCACATTTCTCCTTTTTCTTTAGTTAATTCAAACATCCATGCCTTTACTAACGCATAAGATAACAAACTGTTATTAACTTTTTAATAAACAAACTAAAAGAAAAGAAAAGAAATTCAGTTAACAGCTGGATGGCTTTCATGTACTACATGGTAAGGGCATTCTTATTATTATCATTGCTACTTTTTAAACCCTATACCTTGGAATATTATCATAAGTAGCTTTTTTAAAATCATATGCTTGGTAGATTAACTTGGGTTGTGTTTTGTTGAGTTGAATGAATTGAGCTTATGCTCCTTACCCAAAAAAAAAAAAAAAAAAGATTCAACGAGGGACCCATTATGTGATAGCACTCCTACTAACCATGGAATTGCTGTAAGAGGGGATATATTCATGCCAATACAAGGTGCGGTGTGGATGTTAAGTGCCTTCCAATCCGATATAAAATAAAATAAAAAGTGTCCCCTCACGTGAGGCACCCCAAATCAAATCCAAACCTATTAGCTATGAAAGCACCAATTTTCCCTGATAGTGCTCTTAAATTCTCTAAGCACAAACATCCTTGTTATAGTTTTCTATTTTGCACCCTACATTAATCATATTTATTGTTGAGAATTAGGACATGTTCTTCCTAATCTCTTTTTCTTCTTGTGCACTAATCATAAGGCATGTTATTTTAAAATTGTACTTCCTAAATCCTCCACAACACTGTTATGTTCCTCCCTTAATTACAATGAAATAAGAAAAATAAGTTATTAATTTCTATAAAGTCCAAGAGAAAAACATACTCATCAGATTATGATCAGTATGACAATGGAGAAGAAGAAAAACCATCAGCAAGTCAAACACTATATAATTTATCTCAAGGGCTTCTAATTCATTGTTGACCCACATAATTAATGATCATGCAATGGATAACCCATCACCGTCCGTCATATTACCGGAAAGCAGTTAGATATCAAGTCAAAGAAGTTCTTGTTTTCTCAAGAGAGAGAGAGAGAGAGAGAAGGGCATCATTACTCAACAAGACACTATTATTACCAAATCATGGATCATGACTTTCGGGGTCCGGTGTCTCGGATGCCGCGTTCTGAGAAGACAAAAGCAGAATCCATGGCTTATCAATTTAATAATTTCTCACTCAAAACAAAAGGTCTCACAGAGCTGACACCACTGCCCTGTGGGTCAGATTCCGTTCTTCCTCTCTCTCTCTCTCTCTCTCTCTCTGAGCTTTGAAGCAAGTATAAAAAAGAAAGAAAGAAAAGAAGAAAGAAAGAAAGAAAGGAAAAGAAACTCCATAGTAATATTTTGACTGATCTTTCAAAGTTGTTCTCTTAGATAACAGTTAACAGATCCACAAAGAAATCAGTCTAGAAACTTGGATTTTTCACTAGAAATTTATTTATTTCAAGAATATATCCGTAACATAAACAACCCACCTTAAGAAATACATGACCAACCCAATCACATAAAATACTGTTTTTCTACATTACTCCATTTTTTTTGCTTCCCTCTCAAAGATCTCTTACATGACAACGCTAACAATACCATAATCATCTACATGATATAGATGAGTACATACAAATACAAAAAGAAATAAAAAGAGTATAACTTGCTATACATTTCTAGAAGAAGAGGAAGAAGATAAAGAAGGAGATGATAATAATGCTAAAGCTGATAACTGATGACGATGACAAATGTAACAAACCTCTCATTCAGGACAAGTAGTATTAATGGCAACCGATGCAGCGATCACACATGGATGACGATGGTAATTACTGTCACAAGGATTCTAACATCGTGTCGACAGCTCGATGGCGACGACGACAATGTTGATGCTTGCTACCTACCTGTTGGAGATGGGGTTTGGACCACTAGGGACTTCATGTGCACTAGCTCCAAACTGTCTACTAGTAGAAGATGATGAAGAAGAGGTTCGAGTAGTACTCTTAGTCTCTTTAGGATGCAAGTTCATTGTGGATTGAGACTCCAAAAGACGCCTTTCGATCGGCAAAGAAGAAGCCATGGATATCCTCAACTGGTGTGCGGGACGAGCAAGGAGAAGAAAGATGAAGAGAACTCCAAGAAAGAGTAGTAGAGATTGTGATCTTGGAGAACTTCCATCAATTGATGTGGTAGTTGCTGCCATGCACTCAGGATTGAGAAACCACCCCCCAAGAGCCCACAAGTGATTAATATCCATGAACCAGTTGCACCGCCAAGGCTAAGAAGGAAAGAAGGAAGAAGAAGGTTCAACAAAAGTAGATGAAAAGGAAGTTTTGAAATTCGAACCACATTTTGGTGACGATTGGCACCAAGCACCAACTTAACAACATGGACGTATATGTGCAAATGTTGGAAAGGACATTTCAAGTTACCAGATTACCCCTCTTCCTTCTACGAAACTACAGGAGTATCCCGATTTCCTTGCTTTTGAGAAAACCCAGTCAGGATTGAAATATGGACTGTGATGACCAATTTACCCCTTATTGTGCTCATCATTCAGGGTGGCCTCTCAGTATAAAATAATAATTGAATTGCCATTTTGTTAAGTAGATTTGATTATTGTTTGAGGATAATTAGCTAAATACGATGATTGAATATATGTGATACATTATAAGTTGATAAAAGGTCTCAATTTTTTAAGCCTTTATTTAGAGTCGATGACTAGTCATAGCTGCCATCTTGATGTCAAAGAGGAGCTCAACTTCAACATGTCACTCTAAGATCACATCAGTAAGCGGAGGTCCTGAGTTCGTAGAACATCCCTTTCGGGCCACTTGTCCGGGCATAAAGAACCCCATTTACAGAGTGTATGGGAGGGGTAAGGAGTTCATGTGTCCTGGGGACATAATCAGGTGCTCTTCTAATAGGCCTGGATACCTCAGTTATCAAATAATAATAATAATAAATAAATAAAATGTAAGACAGAGCGAAAATGTTTGGTTTAGATGAACCATTCCACATTATTTACAAACCTATGATGAAAGTGTAATAGGGTTTAAATGGGTTCAAATCGGAGCTAGACAGCATCACTAGGTCGAGCCGCTCTGATTTCCTGAAGACTTAAGAGTTGCTCGGCTCGGCTTGAGTCATGATGAACCAGGTTAATGAAAGAAGCAAAAGGGTAGATGATACATTGGTCATGTTCACAGGGTCATTTAGGTAATATTATGAAACCCTAAAACACCCTTCAAGACCTGGGTAATCATGTAATTCAGACAATAAAGAATCTCGAAAGATAAAGCAAATGGTATAAGAAAGAGAGAAGGGGGGGATTGTGGCTTTTTCTTGCTTGGCCGGTTGCCCAAGAAATCTTCCTTCTTTGACTTGGAGAACCCTTAAGTAGGAAAAACACATTAATAATGCCGTTGTTTTGCTTACTTTATTGAAAAAATTAAAAAGCTAAAAAACACAGAAAGCAAAGCATCCAATTCTCTATCACTGCTCCTCTCCTTATGGAATGGCTGGATGTGTCTCCACTATGGGTTGCATGGGCCCCACTACCTCGGTAACTTGATCGAGAGAGTGATTGTACGTTAAGGGTATTATGGTCATTGCACACTATTGGGTGCTTTTCCTTTTATAATGGCTCATTGTGCTTTATCCGCTTTAACCTGAGCACTGAGACTGCTACACCAGGTTCTTTAATTTCCTTTTGAAGTTTTATACTCATTATACAATTAAGGTCCAAAAGTCAAAATTACCCTTGTTACTGAAATAAAGTTTTGACAGTAGTAACTTTGTTCAGATGTGTATTGTAACCTTAATAATCAGCTCAAGCACTAATAACGTATAAAAAAACACAAAAGACTAAAAGACCCACGGACAAACCCAGATTTTATTTATGCAGTACGCTCAAGTGCTTGAGCTAATCAAATCTAGTAATGTAAATGTGCAATGCAAGATGAGAAAATTCCACTGTTCCACCCCTTCAGTAGACAAATTAAACTACTCAATTCGACCACTGAAATAAAAAATAAAATAAAATAAAACCTACCCGGATTACTCAATGAGATTCAATCTCTTCAAATAATGCATATATGTACAAGATGGACAAATTTTAAACTACCCTTTATTAGGAGTAAAATCTTAACCCATAACACCAACCTGCCTGGTTTCTTCTGGATTTGGCCAACCCCAACTCGGTTTAAATTTGGATTGGGTTCGAATTTGGCACTGCATACTTAGCCAACCCATTAATTTGTTTTTCCGGGCTAGCTTTAACTATTCTCAACCAAGTTGTATACGGGTCAATCTAGGGTTGGCATTTCCACACAACCCAGAATTTGGCAGAGGATTTCAAACTGTTGATGATCCTCTCACTCTGAAGCTATATATTACTAATCCTAATCTTAATCAAGTCATCCCATCGCATATGGTATTAAAAGTCAATCATACAGCTAGGCGTTTGTTTGTTTGTTTGTTTGCTTCTTGTTTTTTTTTTTCGAAGGGATATTTTTTCACCATCAACACCCAAATAATTGATAGCAAAAAAATAAATAAATCTGCCTGTTTTTGTTTTCTTTTTCTTCTTTTTTTCTTTCTGGCAGGTAAGCTGGATACAAATCCACCACCTCACTATTAGATGCAGAATGTCAACCAATTGAGCTAAGCAATAAGCATTCAATCAAAATCTCACAAAATTATTGGGTCTTCTACGAAAGGATATTTTAGTTTATTAGGGTTTGCTACATTGTTAAGGTCACTTTTTTGAGATCTTACGCGTGGATGATGAACACTGAAACCTATGGTGCGCACTGCGTATTGCGTGTGGGGTAGAGTAATGGAGAAGAGACACTTTTCTACATGTATTCGTGGGAAATGAACCTAAAGCTTCAATGTATGTGACGTAACAATTGAATACAATCTTTAATTTGTCTATCTTTCTTTGGCGCATCAAAATCCAATACCCATTTTGAGATGACCAAGGAATCATAAAAGGGACGGTTTTGGGTCTAAGGAATCGCTTCCAAAAGCATATAATAATATCTATAAATCACCTTTCCTCTATTCTTAGTCCACTCACTCTTAGTCAGGGGCAATGTCAAGATGACTAAATAGACACCTCTCTAGCTAGCTTTCATCTCATTTATGTGTGTATGAATGTGAAAGTCATAAAGATATATATTTTGGTACTCACCCAGAAAACCCCATCTCTTTAAAAAATGGTTGTTTAATGGGAAGATGAGGTGGATCCACCTCTATACTCGTTCCTGCTTTGGCCATGGTATGGTATGGGGTGCCAATGGATCAGGCCGAACCGGTCACCGGACCACACGGTCCACACCAAACTGGTTTTTCCGGTTTTCTGTTTGACCCACTAGAACCCAAGTCAGTTTAACCCCAATGAACTTGTTGGTTGCACATTGGTTCAAGATTTCCTCTGTGCTGCCATGTGCCATCATCTCAAGTGCTTGTCCTGACGGTAAAATTTTGGCAGTATCACCAACAAAGCCAATGAATTCTTACCGGTTTAATGTTGGTTTCAAGTCAGGTTCAGGTTAAGACTACTGTTTCAGTTGGTGTGGTTAAATTCTAATCAGGTTCAGTTTTACCCCAGAGGGAAAGGATTTGTTACACCAAATGTTTCTGTCCCCCTGTGTCCACACACACAAAAGTTTAAGTGAAATAGGTTAAAACTGTAAAAAAAGTTTTCAAATAAAAAATATGAACCCATAAAAATGGGTTTTACAGGGTTAGAACCATTAAAAAAAAGTGTTCAAATGAAGATTTACTCCCAAATTAAAAGATGCACCAAATTCAAAAAACCATTACATGTCAGCCTATGGTGTGGGAACACAAAGGAACTTACTGTTTTAGGTGTTGCAATCCTTCCCTACCCAAAACATGTGCCTCGGATTTGGTAGGACCAACTAAAGTTATCCTAAGGTAGGACTGACATCAGGGGCCAACACATCAGCATCGAAAAAGTGACTTACACTTTTTGGGGATGCTTTTCACTTTTTGTCGTTGATGTGTCGGTACCTTAGGGTGACTTTAGTTGGTACCTACCAAATCCTTAGGGCAAAACATGCCCTCTCTTTTTTTTGGCGAATTACCCCAAAACATGCTGAACCCTACTCCTTGCCACCCCTAGTCCTACTCTCTGCAGTACTACTCGAATAAAGTGAGCTCATGAAGTTTTTGGCAAACGTCATGCTGAAGCAAGAAACACAAGAAAAAAATTACCAAATCATGTGGGAGTCTCTAGTAAGTCAGAGAAGATAGATAGTAGGGGATGAGGGTTGGTAAAGATTCAACTTTTTATGTGATTTGCCTTCTAATAATGCCTTCAAACCTTAGGCAACAGTCAAACAATTATAATCAAATCCATAAAACTGAAAGGTGTGAAGAGTCAAATGACAAGAAAACCGTCTGAAGGCTCAAAGTTGAAAAGTTAGTCGCTGTGAATAACCCACATGCTATCCCACTGGTGTAACATATGACATTGACGACAAATGGTAGTTATTAGGTCTTATTCATACCTATCTATTATGCTAGGCACCCTACTGCTATGCAAGGCTTGATTAAATATCACCCCTACTCTAAAAGTTCTTTTTGCTTGCTGCTTAATCTCTTTGAATTTCAAGGAGACAACAGAAAAAGTAAAGAAGTATCCATCCATGGGTCATTCAGAAGGTGTTATGCTCCATTAGTGCACATTACACATGGCACGACATGCGGGGAAGGCATGACCCACCATTGATTTTTCCTAGGTGTTCTCTTGATCAAATGATCATCACCATCTGATCTCTATAGGCTTTGTTTTGCAAGAATTTATCATATTTCCCTTGATCTACATATAGAAAATATTATACCATTCTTCTAAAGCTTTGTTTAGCTCTTTTAAGATTCATTATTTAGATCCATAACTCCCAAATAAAGATTTCCATTTCAACATCTTTTCTTATGAATCTACTAGGGATCAAACTTCAGTTACAGTGACACACCACTGTTTCACCATCTCCCTGATATGTTTCAGATGGTTCTCACACTTGACAACCAAATCATTCTATCATTTTTTATAATTATTACTAGATGATATGAAGCAATGATTATCAGATATCAACACCTATGCCTTTGTGTATCATTAACCTTGTGATTTATGGGACCAACTTCATCCTCTTTTATTATGTTCTCTAACTCCACCACCCCCCATCTTGTCAAGTTTGGTTCCTCAATTAGTGCACCAAATGTCTTGAAATGTCATCTTCAATATTTTATGGCTTGATTTTGGGGAAGAAAAGCATGTAGTTCTAAGTGGAGATGTTACTTTATAGAAAGGTGTGGACACCATGAAATGGTTGGTGTATAATAGAAGTTTCTGAGTAAAGTTGATTACCATGTATAAAGATGGTAGGGCATAGGGATATATGAGCGGATCTTAAGAAATGTATTTTTCTTTTGTAATCGTTTGAAAAGTATTGCCAGCTCTGTGCCTATCGTTTTCTCTTGGTTTTGTTCTCATTTCCTCTGGAAACACATGTTAACAGGTGCGAACACATAAAAACAAGCATTTGAACAAATCTAAACACAATATAAGTGTAGATAGACAGAAAAGAAGTATGATAGCTCAAAAAGGTTCTAGTAGATTCATCAGGATCTCATTGAGATGTCTCCCGGACATAAAGAATATGATATGTAACTCTAAAATAGATGATGATGACGATGATGACATAATAAGACCTAAAAGGCTAAAACTGATACCCTTGGGACAAGGGATGCAGAATCAATTTGTAGAAGTTATTGTGACTTTTTGGAATTGTTGGGTAAGTGTCTAGAATTCAACCTGATATGTAACCCAGATGACGATCTGGGAATTTTTTTTACCCCTATTATTGACCTGATTTGGGGTCCAATCTAACCCGCGGAGAATAGGGTTTTGTGGGTTTATATTTAGGTCTTCTTGCATTTCGTGTCTCTGCACTATTTATTGCAATCTCTGATTCATTCATAGTTAAATCTCTCTTGCCGTTTTTGCTCATGGAGGTTGGCTTCAAGCCGAACCACATAAATCAGATTGTTCTTTGTGTGATTGTTGTTTTTCATTGTTTTCTTTCTTTTTGCATATGAATCCAAATCTAGGCTTCTGCACAATAGGAACTAATTCTTAATGTCACCATGGTAATTAGAAGTATTAAGCTTTTCTTAAGTGGGCATGATTTTCTCTTATTGAATTACCACTAGATTGTTGTGTTGTATAATTAGTTTTTGTTGTGACAAAACAACATAGCGGAACAAAACACGGATTGGATTCAAGTATGTGATACATGTAAAACAAAACAAATAAACAGTAAACGGCAAAGAACAACCACACAGTAAAATATTTAACATAGTTTTGCAAGATTGTCTACATCCACCGGCAAAGACAATCAAAAACTTTCACTAAAATGGAGAATGAAGATATTACAAAACGCATAACAGTGAGTTCTCAAAACCCAAAAGAAAACCTTAAGAAAAAAACCCAAAGAACAGAATTCTCCACATCAATACATTCTTGCCTCTCTCATGAAAGTGTCTGACTTTTGCCGCATTCTTCTGCCTCTCACAAAACCCATAGAATAAACTTTTTATAGCAACCCGAAAAACCCTACTTCATAAAGTATGGTTAAAACTCAAAAATAACCTTACTAACAAAAATGACGTTTCTCTAAGAATCATGTGAATTCAAGACACTCTTCTTCACCTTGACTTGAATTCTACCAAGCTAAACTAATGGAAGCTCATTGATCACCTTCTCCATAAAACCCCGAAGGGTACTTAAAAAGCCCCTCCAAACACATAAAGTGAAGTGGAAATCCAACACATTTCCAAATTCCATATCTTGTGCAAATGGTGGTTCATATAAGTGATGTATTGCTTTCAGGTTATATAATATTCATATTTTTTCCCATATCTTTATCTATTTGATTCTTCTTGTTGTTGTTGTTTTTGGTTGTGAGTCTTTAGGCTAATGTGGCTTTGTTTGCACTATTTGAAAAACAGTTGTTTCAGATTTTGGCTTTCGTCTTTCTCCACATGGTATTAGATATATAATGATGGTGGTGATATTTTCTTGACTCCCTTAGTGAAGAAGAAAACCGGTGTTGTGAAGATGGATTTGGGTAAATGGTTAAATAATTTTGGTATTAAGTTACTCAATCCAATTATAATTTATGGACGTCATGTATGGAGTTTTATCTTGTTGTTGGAGATTTATGAGAAATTGTCGACGGACATGATGTGGAGGCTCCTTAAAATACCATAGAGAATGTCAATGCCTTGAAGAGATGGTGGATGATAAATGCAAAGGCATAGTCTATCTTGAAGTGATCCATTTCTCATAGGTTGTTTGATCACATCATGGGTTGCAAATTGACTTGTAATATCTAGAATACCCTTTATGGGTTGTTCAATAAAAGGACGTGGCTCGGTTGCAATTATTAGAGAATGAGTTAGCAAATTCAACTCAAGATAATCTTTTTATTTCTCAATTTTTCTTGAAGATCAAGAACCTATGTACAAATATTTCTTTTCTTAATCCGGAAGAACCTATTTCGGAGGCACAAATGAAGAGACACATTGTTCATGGTTTAAAAAGAAAGTATATTCCCTATGTCACTTTTGTTCAAGGGTGGGCTACTCAACCATCCTTAGTACAGTTTAAAAACATTTTACCTTACAAGAGTCCTTGGCTCAACAAATGGTGGGTATCCTCACTACAACAAAAAGACTTTTAGCAACATTGTTTTAGGCAGCATTTTTGTAAGAATGCTACCTAAAGAGAATAATATGCAGCGTTTTTTTTATAAAGTGCTTCAAAAAAGGCAAAAATAAATACACAGCGCTTATAGAAACACTGCATAAAAAAGTCATAATTTTTCATCATGTGTCAATGCAAAAAACACATATGCAACGCTTTATAAACGCTACACTTTTTTTATTGCAGTGTTTTAGAAGCGTTGCATAAAAAAGTCTTATTGCAATGCTTTCCAAACGCTCCCTATAGATGTGTATACATATCTTCCCGCGTGTCCAATTCCTCCCTCCCGTGTTTCTTCCCGTTGCTTCTGGATTCTTCCCGCCTCATCCCTCTACCCTCACCCGCCTCATCTCTCTTTCTCTCTCTCCTTTGCTCGCCCTCACGTCTCTCCCTCCAAAACTCTCTCCTCTTCCCCTAAACCTATTTTTACCATCTTATCCCTCTACCCTACGCTGGTTTAGGGTATCGTGATTCTCATCATCACCGAGAAGGTAACGTCTCTTTCTCTATGGGTTTGGTGATTTCATTCCGTTTATGCTCTCCTGCTCGCCCTCCCTCACTCTCTTCGGTTTCCCTCTGTTCTTAGTTCATAAGAATTTCCAGAGGACAATATTCTTGCAAAAGGAGAAAGAGGCAATATTCCGCCCATAAGAGTCGATTGGCTTCAAGTATGCACTCCCTCTTCTTCTAGTTTTTTCTTTTTGTTTTCGAGAAGGTAAGTTCGTCGTAAGCTCATCACATACACCTTGACAACAATTGCTTTCGAGAAGGTAACCCACTTTGGTAAATTTTGTTATTGTTGTTCTTCTTCTTAATTGGTGAAAAAGTCTTCTCAAGTTGACAATTAGTCTTTTGGGTAAGAATTTCGTTTCTTTTTTTTGTTTCCTTCTTCTTCTTTTTTTGGTGGATTCTGTCATTTATGCATGTATTCATTTGATTCTGTCTCTAGTTTTGAAAAATGGAAACCCAACTGATTTATTTCAGAGTTGTGTGATGGCAGTTTCTTCAAGCTTACTAACTTATAGGATCTTTAAAGAATAGGAGAAAAAATTCTTTTCTTTTTTCATGGGTAGTTTTGTTAACTGGTGTTCACCTTTGAGGTTGGG
>JAOXJP010191945.1:0-12237 GCA_025762735.1 Platanus orientalis | reverse complement strand
GTAATACACCATTTTGTTTTAAAAGGGTAAAATTATAATTTTACCCCTACAAGGTCAAAATTGTCATCTCACATATTCTAGATAAACCTTAGGTTGGTTAATGAACCTTTGGACCAAGTTAAAAGTATAGAACCTAAATGCGACCTTGAAGCAACTGCCCCAAGTGTGTTTTGGGGTAGCTTCACATGAAAATATGTACAAACCTTGAGATAATTAGGGATAAATCCATATATTTTTATAAATATCTTGGAGTCTACTTTCCAATAAAAGAATCAGTTTGCAAATAGGAAACTCCTAGTGAAAGTTATGCCCATTTTTTCACAAGGTGTCTGTGTTGATAGGCCCACAGATTTTAGGTAATGTCCTAGGCTCACCTACATCAATCCCAAATGAATTAGAGTACAAGACATATAACCCTAAAAATATCTTGAATTCTAGTTTTCAACCCAATAAATGGTTTACAAAAAAAAGTTTTCTTGAGAAAGTTATGGCTGTTTTAGTATAAAGGGGTAAAAGCTGAGAAAAATCTGTTTGGATCGATCCATCACTTAAAGGTTCGATCCATACTTAGTAGTTTGATCTGGGATCAATCCAGGATCAATCTAGGATCAAACCAAGACTTCTCAAGTCATAAAATTGCACAAAAAATGTCGGATTGATCCAGGATCGAACCAGAATGACCCATATTACGTTTTTTTAGGCAAAATCTATTTTTCTTCATTTTGAGGAGTGTGAGACCCTCTCAACTTGACCCAAAACCATAAAAATAAGTTAAAAAACCCTAATTGCCTCATTTACATCAAAATAGAAAAATTTAAAGAGACTTGGGGAGTTTTGGAAGAGAAAGAAGGAGTTCTTCCCTAATTGGATAAGTTTCACTTCCAACCATAAAAATTCTTTTAGATTAGCTTATTTTTCTATGAGAACTTCATAGTTTCATACTTCTAATAATAGAGTTATGCCTACTTTATAGAGAAAGGAGTCAGTAGAGGTTTCTTGCTTGGAGTTCTTAGATTTGAGCTTTGGTAAGAAAATCTAACTTATTATGGATTTGATGATGTATATTCCTCTTTGATCTTTGGAGTTTGTATTTGAATCTTTTGAAAATCTCTGAGAAGTTTGAAAATCTTGATCCAACTCTTTGAACTTTGAACTTAAGCTTCATTGGTAAGTAAATCTTATATACTATAGATGATGTGTTGTAAATCCTCTTTGAACTTCTTTGATCTTTGTGGGAACTCTTTGAAATCTCTGAAAATATGTGAAAATCCATGCTCCAAGTCTTTGAACCTTGTGATTACTAGAATCTAAGCATCTCCAATAAGTAGATCTTACTTACTATGGGTGATTTGAGGTGAATCCCTCTTGTGATTTCACATTATGTGATGCTATACATGGAATTCTCAGAGATTATTAGAATCACTTGAATTCAATCCCTTGAAACATGTTAGATCTATGGTCTTCACCTTGTTTAATAAGTTTTCATGCTTCTTATGCTTGGAGTGACTTTTTTCTTATGTGAATCTTTGAAAATTCTGTAGATCTATACTTTGAACCATTGAATTTCTTTGATCCCTAGATCTACACCTATTGTGTGAAAGATTATTGTTCCTAAACCTTGTGTGGACTAATTTCCTTTAAGAAATCCTTTAAAATATGTGGAATCTAAATTTTCCCATGTGAATCTTTAAAAATCTATGTGAAGTTGTGAACCCTTCAAAATTTATTCTATTTATGATTAATTTAAGAGGTAATCTTGCCTTGTCCTTTTGTTTGACACACTAGAAGTGATATTGGCTGATCTATATGATTTGATTCATTAGAATACATGTGAATTTTTTATGGAAATATATTGAAATCATTGATTCTATTGAACTCAATGCCTCCTATGTGAATATGTGAATTATGTGAACCTTTGAATACTATTACATCTTTGAATCATTGACTCTATGTGAAATCTTAGTGAATCATTATGGCTCCAAACTTATGAATATCAAACTATATACTAACATTGAATCCAAGTGAACCATGTGCCTTTAAAATGATTGATTCATGACAAAATGATGCTTACACTTGTTCTACACATTATAGAAACATTCCGATTATTAAAACCATGCGAACTTCTTTTTAGACTTTGAATATATGAACTATATGGGCCCCACTTGTAGGGCGGCATGCAAGCATTCAGAGATATTGAGCCCCACTTATAGAGCGGTATGTGAGCACTCAGAGATATTGAGTCCCACTCGTAAGGTGGTATGTGAGCATTTGGAGATATGTGAGCCCTACTCATAGGGTTGTATGTGATCATTCAGAGATATGTGAACCCCACTTGTAGGGCTATATGCGAGCACTCGGAGATATGTGAGCCTAACTCGTAGGGATGTATGCTAGCATTCAGAGATATGTTAGCCCCACTCGTGGGGATATATGCGAGCATTTAGAGATATGTGAGCTCTACTTGTAGGGTTATATGCGAGCATTTAGAAATAAATGAGCTCTATTCATAGGGTTGTATGTAAGCATTCGGAGATACGTGAGCCCCACTTGTAGGGCTGTATGCGAGCACTCAGAGATATCTGAAATTATGTGAACCTTCGAAATTATTGATGTGAACCCTTTTGGACTTTGAGTCATTTGATCATGTGAGCCTTAACACCCGATTAAGTGTGTTCTTTTGACCTTTTTATATTGAACTTTAGACTTCTTCGATTATTGAACTTTATAAACTCTGAACACTTTGAACATCAAACTTAGAACACTTTAAATCTTTGAACTTTGAATATTGAACATCCTAACATTATAAACCATGTGGATTCTGTACACTTCGAACATCGAACTCAAAACACTTTGAATCTTTGAACTCTTGAATATTGAACTTTCAAACATTGTGAACCATGTAGATTTCAAATACTTTGAACAATCCAAAATCATAGAACATTGGATCTCTCGAGACTAACATATGTTATCGAATTTGTGAGATTTGACCTTCGCATTGAATTAGTATTCCAACTTAGATCTTTGTATTTGACCATTGACTTTTGTGTGACATGTGACTATTCATATTTTTGTACTAGTATTCAGATGTGTGCTTTATATTAAATTATTTATAGCCTGCTAGATTTCTTACAGGTTGGGACTAACTCAGTTGTTTATTTTTCAAACTAACTATTGTTGTAGGTCCTCCATTTGAAGAACTTGCTATGACATCCACAACTTTCTTTCATCTTTCTTATCCTTATTTTTGGACATATTTTGGGATCCCTCCTTTGTGTTAGAATCATATTTCAAACTAGTAGATGTTTCCCTTTGTATATTTTTAAGAGAGAGAACCTTAGTGGTATCTCTTTTTTGATCTGATACTATTGGACTACTATGATCTTTGTGGCTTTTAGATTATGCTTCTGCATTTTTTATCTGAATAGATGAGATTAGTGAATATTGAATACGCTTTCGCAACTATTGAAATATGATTATTGGATTAAGTAGATTTAAGAAAATTCAAATGAGAACATGTTACCTATATTGGATCTTACTTGTGGGCCTAGGATTTGAGTCAATTTATATGTGGATTATTGGATTTATAAATGGTAACAAATCTGAATTTGAAACAATACGGATCTATATCCGAATCCGGGTTCGGGGGGGTGTTACATGAAGTCCCAATGTAATGTGGCTCTAAAATAGCTAAATATGAAATATGATCAACTTAGGGAATCAAAGTTCTTATGCAAGTAGTGGCTCTCAATAGTCAAATATGCCAATATAGTCAAGTAAGGGAACCAATGTCCCAATGTCGAGAGTAGCTCTTAACTAGCCAAATATACCAAGTGTATGGTCTCTACTCAACACTAAGGGAGTGTCTGAATATCTCTAATGAAGGAAATAATACAAGTAAACCACACAACTAAGTGTGGCCTCTAGAATAGGCAAATATAAGTGAGGCTCACAAGGGTTGTATATCTTGGAATGGTTTTCCAAGGATTTACATGTAGAGTAGTGGTATAGATATATAATAAGAAAAAGCTAACCACAAACTATCTACAATGTAAAAAAACTCTAAAATATGACGAAAATCTTTACCTCAACCTTTGAGGTTGGGAGTTTGTATGCTTGGAGTGAAGGAACAACCATCTTTATCCTTCCTTCTCTCTTCTCTTGCAAAGGAAACTTCCTTTATGGCCTCAAGAGAGAGAACCAACTCTCTTCTTCCTCTCTAATTTCTTGGAAGCTTTAGTGAATGAGTGAAAAGAGTGTAGACCTTGTAGAGCTCTTGTTCTTGCCTAAAAACCATCTTTCTTTCCTTAAGCAAACCCCTTTTTTCAAATGCTTGAGCTTTAATTCTAATAAGGAAAGTGTTCCTATTATAGTGGATGGAATCCACTTTTAATCGTAAAATTATAGTCTTTTAAAATGAGAAAATAATAGTGTCCCTAGATGCAAAAAATGGATTTTTAAAAATACCATTTCACACCCCTAATCGGTCAGGCACTTGGAGACCGGCCAGGGTAAGACCCATGCCTGATTGGTCAAGGCTTATAGGGCATCTCTCTCGGGTGCCTAAGATTGAGTCTCCTGACCGGTCAGGCACTTTGAGACCGATCAACCTAGTCAAAAGGAGCTCATTGAATTGATCATATTAAGTACTTATGGGTCTCAAACAGACATCAAAATCAAAAGTAATGTCCATTTGAAGTTAAGATTTCCATTTCTACTTCTCGGCTCATTTTTCACTTGGGGGATTTTGAACAATTGCACCTAGGGTCATATATTTGTATTTGGGTCTTTTTTAGGGTTAAACCTTGGTTTTGGAGGGGTCTTGTGAGCACACACATACCAACCACTTGGTCTCATTACTTGATTTACCCATTTAGCTTGGAGATGGTGACTTAGCTCTTCCTTGACACTTCTCTTTAACACTTCTTAGGTTCTTTGCTTATAGCACTTGAATCTCCTCCTTTTCTTGGTGATGGTCTCCGCACTAGACACTCATAGACTCACTCATTATATATAACATCCATAGCCTATCACCTATATTTGGAATAAAATTGGCAAATTACATCATGACTTTACAATCTCCCCCTTTGTCAATTTCATGACAACACCCAAAATTAAGAATACAATAATCATTATATAAATGGACTCATAGTGTGGGGACCATATGTATACTTCAATGAAGCTTTAAGGCTATCCCTTAGTCCTTGGGCTTGTCAATACCTGCAATCTTGCATCACAGATCTTATACCAATCTCATATGCCTTTTGAATATAAACAAGAACTAAGGCATGTGTATAGTGATGCACAAATATAAATAGGCATGCTTCATAAAATAGAAGTATAAGCATTTAAAACATGTAACTCTTTCCTTAAATATATTCCCCATTTTTGGTATTAGGGCCAATGTCTAAGGCCCATATTTCTCCCCCTTTTTGTCATGAAAAGATAAGAGGTTGGACAAAAGCATGGATCCAAAAATAATATGCTAAGAAATGAAAATATATGTGATCCAATGAAATAATGATAAGCATACAATATGAAGGCCATAAGGGAATGACCACAGAGTATAGTGTGAATCAATACTGAGGTCAAAAGTGATATAACAGATCTACATACTAAAATTCTAGAAATGATCCTAGAGCAGGGGGTGAATAGGATAATTCAATTTTGTTCAATTCCCTTTGTTAATTCAAATCACCCTTTTATTTAATTTTCTTAATCTTTATTTATTAGCAATGGAAGTCTTTTAATTAGCAAATTACTTGTCTATGAACTAAACATTGACCACGAGGCTCCATCATGCACTATAGTGTTACCTATAAGTTCCTTACAATTGATTGGTTTAGCTTTTTTAATCTTAAATGTTAATGTTCACAATTATAATGAATGAAATGAATTGCTTGATAAAGTAAATGCAAGTAATCAACATAATCAACAAGCACACTACACAGAGATTTTATTGTGGTTTTGCACAATGGCCTATGTCCACTCTCAAAAGCTTACAACCGAGCTATATAATTTTATTAAGATTGAAACAGTACAATCAAGGTCAAAGTTAAATAATAACTACTTGCAATGTAAGCCAATCTACAGTCAGTGTCTCCGGCGAGTGCGGTCTACACTTCTAGTGTCTTAGGCAGAAGTGTCATGTCCACACTATTGGTATCTCCAGCGATAGTGCTGGGTCTATTCCTGGTGTCTCCGACGGCACCTTTGATAAGGTGCTTAGGTCTAAACTACCAGTGTCTCCAGTGATCGTGCACAGTTCTCCCAATGTCTCTGGCAAGAGTATTCACAAATATATATGAAATTAATTATAAATCAAAGCATAGGCTTACCTTTTTGAAGGTTGATGTAGCCTTTACCGTAGTTTGGGAATGCTCCTTCTTGAGCAAGATAAGTCTTTTGAATCCGACACGAGTTTCCCTTTGGACAACTCTTGAATTCCACCTCTTAAAGCTTTGCCTTAGCAGAGATAGAGATGGGACTTTGATTGCTCTATATCCTATATAGGTATAGGGATTGATGAACACAAAATTGGAGAAACAAAACTCTCTCATGAACATTGAAGTTTAAAGCAAAAATATTCAACGTGGTTCTAGACCAATTACTTTACTCTTTGACACTTATCCCTTTTTATAATAGAGCAAATATCATAGGATCCATAGGATAAGAACCTTCTCTAATGGACATATCATGTCCACCATTGATTTAATTCAAAATTTAAAATTGCTAAGCTAGTCTGGGCATCTCTAGCACTTTTGGATCGATCTTGGTGCTTAGTGTTCAACAAAAATAATACCTGAGAATGCTAGGTTTGATCTTGGATCATCTTGATCAATCCAAATAAGTTTGGATTGATCCAAATAAGTTAGATCGATCCAAAGTATCTGTAATCCAAAGTATCTGTAATCTTATAAAAATGCCTGAAAAATGTCATAGAGATTTTAGGATCACTCTTCCAAGGTTTGAGAAGGTCCGTAAACATTTAAAAACTTTTGTTATGTCTTTGATTTACTGTGGCCATGCCACCTTATCTGTTTACCTGTTGTGATCTCAAGATGAAGTGTGAATCCTTCGAAGTGATTTTCAAGTTCTCGGTTGGCTTCCCTTGAGTTGGTTCTTCCTACTTTGAGGTAGTTCTTCATGCTTGGGGCAGTTTTTCATGGAATTCGAACCAGACAACCTTTTAGGACTCTAACATGACTTCTTACATGTCCTAGTTTATACAATGCTTGTATTTTACAGTTCATGGAATTTACAACTTTGCATTAACAATCTCTCCCTTTGGGAATTCCATGACAAAACTTAAAATACATAATTGAAATACATTAAAAATGAATGCAAGGACTTAAAAAGAAACAACTTAGCCATATATGTTTGAGTAATGTTCTTTTAGCTCTCCCCCTTGATATATGCTTGGTTTTTGCATTGTATCTCTTCTTTTGCATTGTCCTTTAACTGTTAAGAACCTGAAACTCATTTGCCAAATAGCATACCTTTCTCAAACCAAGATTAGTCCAATTAAATGATAAGATGTAGAGTGCATATAAGCAAGCAAATGAAAGAATATGATGATGAAGTGTGTATGCCCATCAAGTATAACTGAGGGAAGCATTATGCAAGTGATGTGAGTTGAGCACAAAAAGTTCAGTTCTATACATTTTTGCTCAAGTTCATTTCTATGCCTTTAAGCTTAAGTTCACTAATTTATTTTTAGTGAGATGCTCCCTCTAAATTCAGCAACTTCTTTATTATTTTTAGAATTAAGCATGTTTAAGCCATTTCTACCAAAAAAATTTCTTTGTCTCCCCCTAAATTCATTTTCTCTCCCTAGCATTTTAGAATTTCTCCCCCTTTTTGTCATGGAAACCAAATATAACAATAGCATAGCAGAGATACGACTAGAGAGATATCAAAATAGTATTTCCATTAATTTGTTAAAAAATTTACAAGTATGGGGCCAAAAAGAAACAACAAAGGAAATACATAAAAAAAATGAAAAACTAAGGAGCTATAGGAATCCTCATCACTGGGTTCATCCTCCTCGTCACTAACAAGTATATCTAGTATGACTCGGGTAGCTGATGCTCGTAAGGGATCGACTATGCCCTCAATGTGGACAAGGCTCTAGTCCATGCTCTCCACGTTTTACTCAAGGCTCTCAAGCACCTAATCATGCACCTGAGGTCCTTGTGGATATCTCAAATCAGTGTAGAAAGGGTTGGAGGAATAGTCGAGACTGGGGTTGATGTCGAGGATACGGGGGTAGGTGCTAGAGCTAGTGTGGGAGCAGTTGTGGTCTCTAGAGCTGGTGGAGGAACCACGGCTAGTGCAGGAACCAGGATAAGGGCCAGGGCAGGCTAAGCTGCCTCTCTAGTTGTTTGAGCCACCCGTGGTGTAGCTCTCCTCTTCAGTCCACCCTCTATCCGGTGAACTGTGCCATCGTTAATGGGTAGTCCTTAAGAAAGGACCACTACATCAAGCAGAAATGTGACTCGGCACTACTCCATCAACTAGGTGATCATCACCCCATATGGAAGGCCCCACTCAGAGACTTAATCAGATGATGCTTGAAGCATCACATAACACATGATGGCTAGGATGTCATGGGCCACCATGTCCATGTTTTGGGCCATCAACAAGAGGTTGTGAACTAAGATGTGGTTCAAAAACCTTAGAAGCATCTCGCATTCATTGGTTGTGAGCTTCTTGAACCATTCTCCTTCCTCTCACTTGAAAAGTGCTGCAGTGTGTGCCTTGTCAATCCCAATGTTTTGAAAGATAACTGGATTAGATGCAAGGTGCGCAATCCCCAATAGTAGAGATACCTGGTCCGGGTTTATGAGCATCCAGACTCCGTACACCTCAGTCTCAAAGGACAACTGGGTGTAGTTGTGGGAGTGAATGTTGGCATTGAAAAATTGAACCTCCTCCTATTGGATGATCCCTTTGATGATAGTCAGCTGCATCTAACCATCATTGGGTACCTACGTGCCCAATGTGAAGTCACGGAGGGTAGTCTGCTTTACTTCCCACTCCATGAAGATTCGTTTCTATAAGAAGGTATGACTGTAGTTGTGGAAGGCCATGGAGCTTCTCAAGGCTCCATAGTTGATAGCCAAAGTTTTGGAGCACTTCAGTTGTTCCTTTTCTCTCATCGGGCCTTTACCCAAATCACATTTCGACATGGTTTTGGCATGGGAGGTGCAAGAATTTGGCAAGAAAGTAGTGAAGGGGGAGGAAAATGTCCTTGGAGAGCTTCTAGTTCGATCTAGGATCAAACCAAGGGCTTTTGCCCCTTTTTAAATCAAAAAACCATTTGTATCCCATTGGTTCGACCAATTTGGATCGATCTAAAATAGAATCTTTTTGGAAAAAATCCCATTTTCCATGGTTTTTGCCTGGCTTCTCCCTTATTGACCCTAATGATTCTTTTAACTTATTTTGGGATAATTTATGAATAAATTTACATAAAGCACATTCCCATTGATCCACAAAGATATTTAAATCTTTTTGAGTCAAATGCCTTTGTGAGGATATCTGCTAATTGATCTTTTGTCAAAACATACTTTAAAGATATAGTCTTCTCTTCAACCAATTCACAAATGAAATGGTGTCAAATATCTATATGTTTGGTTCTAGAGTGTTGCACCGGATTTTTGGAGATTTGGATGACACTTGAGTTGTCAATGAATAAGTTCATTGTAGTTTGTGACAACTCCTAGTCTATGAGCATCTACTTCATCCATAGCAGTTGAGTGCATCCACTTGTAGCTGCAATATATTCTACCTCAATAGTCGATAATGATATGAAATTTTGATTGCAACTGTACCATGTGACTAAACAATTGCCTACATAAAAGAAACCACCACTCATGCTTTTATGATTGTCAACATTGCCTGCCTAGTCAGCATTTGAAAATCTAGCTAATACTAGGGTGGTATCAAATGGATACCAAATGCCAAAGTTGATTATCCTATGGACATATCAAATGATTCTCTTGGATACTTTAAGATAAGATTCCTTTGATGCTACCTAATACCTCGCATAGGCACCTACACTAAAGGAAATGTCAGGTTGGCTAGTTGTTAGATATTGCAGACTTCCTATAATACTCTTGTATTTGGTGGAATGTACATAAACTCTATCGATATCCTTTGTTATTTTCTCACTAGCACTAATAGGAGTGTCCAATGGTTTAGACTCCAAAATTCTAAACTTGGAAACCAAATCCTTAGTAAACTTGGACTTATTCAAAAATATCCCATCTAATGTTTGCTTGATCTATAACTTGAGAAAGAATCATAATTCTCTTTCGATACTCATTTTGAATTCGGACTTCATCGTATGGGCAAATTCATGTGTCATTTCCTAACACATTGACCCAAAGATGATGTCATCCACATATATTTGGACAATGAGTATATGATCATCATTTTTCTTGATAAAGAGTGTTTTGGCAATACTCCCCTTAACAAATTGATGGTCCATTAGGAACTTGGTTAATCTATCATACCAAGCTCCTAGAACTTATTTCAGCCCGTATAGTGCATTCTTCAACCTGTATACATGATTCGGCATATGAGGATCCTTGAATCCTTCAGGTTGCTCAACATATACTCCTTGAAGTATTTCATTTAGAAAAGCACTTTTGACATCCATTTGATATAGTTTGAATTTCAAATGACATGTAATGGATAACAAGATTCGAATCGACTCAAGTCTTGCCACTAGAGCAAAAGTTTCTTTAAAGTCAATTTCTTTAATTTGAGCATAACCTTTAGCAACAAGGTGTGCCTTGTTTCTAATGATAGTTCCATGCTTGTCCATCTTGTTCTTGAAGATCCATTTGATACCAATTATGTTTTTTTCTTTGGGTTTCTCAACAAGGTACCATACATCATTCCTTTTGAATTGATGAAGCTCTTCTTGCATAACTAGGATCTAGTCTGGATCATTTAAAACTTCTTTGACTTTCGTAGGTTCAACTTTTGATGTAAAACATACATGAATAATAAGATTTTCTAGTTGTCTCATAGTTTTAACACCTTTATCTGGATCTCCTATTATGTCCTTTGATAAGTGTCCCCTTATTAATCTCTTTTTGTTAGGACACCTTACATCCCCATCATTTATCCCCTCCGACTCACTCCTGAAGTCATGAGAAGTTTCATTGTCAATTGGTTTGGGTTTGCTTTGATGATTTTCTTCTTCCTTGTTGGTTTGAGTCATTGGTTGATCATTAATGATAACATTAATAGACTCTTGCGTTCTAGAAAATATTTTGTTAAAGACCCTATAGGCCTTGCTTCTAGATGAATAGCCAAGGAAGATCCCTTCATCACTTTTGGAGTCAAACTTGCCCAAGTTCTCTCTATCTCTTAGAATATAACAAGTGCTTCCAAAAATTATGAAATACTTCAAGTTTGGCTTGTTTCTATTCCATAACTCATATGGAGTCTTTGAAGTACTTGGCCTTAAGAACACTTTATTGCTTATGTAACAAGCGGTGTTTATAGCCTTGGTCCAAAAACGTTTTGGTAGGTCTTTACTTGATAACATGATTGTTGCCATGTCTTATAAAGTTCTATTTTTTCTTTTAAATACCCTATTTTGCTCGAGAGTCTTGAGTGCTCAGAATTTGTGTTTGATACCACATTCATTACATAAATTGAAAAGTTTGATATTTATAAATTCACCTCCATAATCACTACGAATTCTCTTAATTGTGAGTTCTTTTTCTGTTTGCAATTTCATACACAGATTTTTAAACTCATCAAAAGCCTTAGATTTCTCTCTAAAAATGATACCCATGTGTATCTAGAGAAATCATCTATCATGACCATAAAGTACCTTTTTCCACCAATGCTTTCGGTTCTTATACGTCTTGCTAAATCCATATGGATAAGCTCTAATGGTCTAGTGGTTCTTATGTCAATCAACTTTTTATGTGATGCTCTTGTTTGCTTATCAAGTTGACAACCACTACAAATTGGGTTATCTTGTCTACTTAGCTTGAGAATTCTAATCACTAAGTCTTTTCTACTTAGTTTGGACAAGTCCCTAAAGTTTACATGCCCAAGTCTTTGATGCCAAAGACTTGTCTCATCTAGCCTAGTGATGAGGCCTGTGTTTGGATTACCACCTTCCAAAATATAGAAATTATCACCATTATGAATTCATTTGACAACAATTTCTTCTTTGTTCTTTATGTGGCATCCTTCCAACATCATAAC
>JAOXJP010191934.1:0-12238 GCA_025762735.1 Platanus orientalis | reverse complement strand
AGTTTTTTTGTTATATATATATTTTTTTGTGGGGAGAGATATAAATATATATATATATATATATATATATATATATATATATATATAGATATATATTTCAAACTTGTACCTTCCAAAGACTTGATCATAGGGGCGTTTTGGCAGCAATATGGGAATGGAATCATCTCATTTTGTTTTTCACTTTTCAAAGGTACAAGTTTGAAATTTAAAATGAAGCCCAAAAAGGTAATAAAAAACAGAAATGAGTTCATTTCTTCAAGATACAAAAATAAATTTGTTTTAAATACGTTGATGTGAGACTAGTCTTCCTTGCTTATGTCTATTTAAGGGCAATCAGTAAGCCTATTGTGGTTTGTAACTATTATTGGATTAGCATATTGTTTTTCTAAATTTATTGGTGTTATCATTATCAGGCCATCAATAGTAAGATAAATCAATAATTATCACTTAATATTTATCTATGTATCTGATATATCTACAATATATAAAGATATTGGCCGATAAAATCTGCTAAAATAAAGGGGAAATTGGAGTGTGCTAGCATGCTCTTCTATTGCGGTTCACACTCATAAAAGGGGGCCAGAAACTACCGCAACTAAAAGTAAAATGAATGTAGGAAGAAGGTAGAGATGGTAGCTGATAAAATCTGCTAAAATATCATTGAGTTTATTAATGACATTATAAAATAAATTTCTTCAGTACCTTTCAGGGAGATGAACAAACAATGAAATACATAGAGAGATGATTATTCTAAATTAATATTATATATAAGATGCTACAAATATAGAACCAGATACATTAAAAAAGGAACGTAGGAAGAAGGCATGGAGATCTATATATTAATACCAAATCCTTACCTGAAACGTCTCAATAGCCAGCTCTTGTTTTCTAGTTGAACTCCACCAATCATCTTTCATCTTTATAGTTACGAGGTTCTTTTTATCTTTGTAACCTTTTTGTAATCATTGTCATCTTCACCTACATTAATTTTGAATTAATAACACAAAAATCTCCAACATCTTCTTCTTTAGGGTGATCTAGTTTCTTCTTGTTGTTGTTTAACACTCACATCACTCTCCACTAGTGATCTCCTTCACACATTGTTTTAGCCTCAAATTATTTGTATCATAACTCAAAGCTTTAATTTTGTGATAGAAAGTGTGATCAAATATAAGTGGATTCATATCTAATAATACTAGCAGATAAACCGTGTTCACACAGGTACCCAATTAGAACCATAGAAGTAGTGTACCAATAGAAGTAGTAGTGGAGAGAAATAGGAGTGTTAACAAAAAAAATAAAAATAAATAGATAGACGTATATGGAATAGAAAAAAGTGGAAAGAGATAAATTTTAGAAAAAAAAAAAAAAAAAAGATTTGGGAAGACATGTGTAATTTGGTTAGTTGTAGTTAAAGAATTAGGAAAAAGTGGGAGAAGTAGAAGAGGAGGAAAACGTGGGGTAGAGGGAAACTGTTTTAGGATTGCCATGTGGCACTCTTAAAAATATCATAAAAAACCAAATAAAATTAGGAGGGGCTGTCCAACTTAACAACCCTTTGCTTTACTATATATAGATTCAATTAAATGAACAAATACAAATACAAATCTTATTTTTTTAAATCCATATATATCCGAATTTTAAGTAATCAAATACGAATGATACTTCTATATTACATATATTTAGAGTTCACATGCACCAAAATATAATAAAGAAAATAATGAAAAACAGCAAACAGTCAAAGCACATGGATGATTTCTATGGTTCATTCTAAAGTTTATCATGGGAGAAAACATTGAGAGAATTTCACTATGATTGAAGAAACAAGAGATTACAGTCAATGGATGATACAATTACCAAAAAATCCCATAAAACCCAAGAAAAACCTTATTCTCCGTGCAGGTCAGGTCGGACCCAAAATGGGTCAAAATACGGACTGGACTGCACAACTAGGCTGCATCTCAGGTTGAAATCTCACACACACACACACACACGAGTGGATTAATTTGAAGGCATTCTCGTACCAACCCACATTAAGCAACATTAATCAACCATATATATATATCCACGCATGCTAATTTTATATAATATAAACCTTCTAGCTTATTGACTCATTAAAAAAAAGGTGTAAATATTAACACGCACAAGTATTACATCAATATGCAAGTCTGGACCACACACACGCACGTATAAGAGGATTAATTTGCAGGCATTCAGGTACCAACCCACATTAAGCAACATTAATTAACCATATCAATATCTATGCATACTAATTTTAAGAGAACCCTTGTAGTTTATTAACTCATTCAAAAAAAACAAAAAAGGTATGTATAGTAACACGCACAAGTCCTACATGAATATGCAAGACTTCGAACATGGGCTGTAGAAAACCCCTTCAAGGTTCCGTCTTGTTCTGCTCGTATTTTTATTGAAATTTTTCATTGGTTTCTATTCCGCCCAAGTTTCCAATCCGAATGAGAGATGAGGCATCTCCTTACCTGTTTCTATTAAACCTAAAAGCTACTGTATGAGTCGCAGAGATGGGAATTTGTGATTCTACAACTATGTTAAGGAACACTTGACGCGAGACAATAACCTCATAAGCGGACTCATATTCTGTGCCAGTGAATTTTTAAGCCGGTGAAAAGCCATCATACAGGGGGTGCCATGTGGCATCGGGTACTGACAAAAGTGTATGGGCCCCACCCCCTTGTCAATACCCGATGCCACATGGTGCCCCCTGTATGGTGGTTTTTCACCGGCTCAGAGGATATGAGTCCCTCGTGAGCTTTCTTTTGAAGATGTCAGCATACTAAATCGGTAAAGTCTGTGGGTGTCATACCACAGACTTGAGCTCAAAACCCATGTTCATCTACTAATAAACTTACCACTAACGTTTACCTATAAAATAAAAAAGGTGCTGAATTGAATTATTTGAAGCTTGGAACTAGACACCCATTATTCAAGATAAGCAGATGCTTCAAAAGGGAACAAAGCCATGTCAAAACTGGCAGTCTTTCCCACATCTTTTCTTCTCGTTTTCTTTTTTTTATTTGTCGAGATTGTTACACTTATGTTCTGTATCTGTCTTGCATCAATAGATATTATCACATGTGTTCATTTGCTAGTATATATTATTATCAGAACCTTCTTCTCATTCATTTTGATGTGTAAGGTGTAAATATTAACACCTACGTGTATCACACAGAATATGCAGACTTGAGTATGGGTCTTTGCTATCTGGTAGAGATAAACAAGCACCACAAGTTTTATCCTCAGTAAGTGGATCACTTATCTTTAATTTGTATCTTTTCTCTCTCATTTGAACACTTATAAGGCTTCGCGGCACACGTTATTTAACGATTGGTCAGGTCCAACTTGATTGGATGGTATTCATTGTCACAATCAGTTAGGCTGTTTCTAATCTTTGTGATTGGCACCATGGTCTCTGGTCTCTGTAGCAACCCGTCACCCCTACTAACATCCAACAAAAAAGGAAATGTAACATTGAATAAGATTAGAAGCATCGTATAATTTATTAAGAAACCTTAGTTATAACCATGGTGAGTTCCTCTCTCTCTCTCTCTCTCTCAGGGTTGGCAAGAATCTAAATGGCCTGAAATCCTCCACCCCCCTTGTGTGACTTTCGAGGGTCACACAAGGGGGAGATCAATTCAATTTTTGGGATGTCACTTCACCTCAAAAAGTGAATTGATTCCCCCCTGTGTGGCCCTTGACTCGCCCTTGAGAGTCACACAAGGGAGGTGGCACAGATGATATCAGCATGGGCCTGAAATCATCTGCGACACCCCCCTAAGGGATACTGGGGGAATCAACTTACTTGTTGGGATGTCACATCACCCCCAAAAAGTGAATTGATTCCCCCTAAGTGTCCCAGCAAGGGGTTACGCAGGTGATATCAGCCCCACTCTGAATGCCATATGGTTGACAAGTTAGGTAATGAGCAAGCTTTGTGGGGTTGTACTAAATGGCTTACGTCTCTCTTTGGTTTCCCCTTCCATGTGATGTTCCTTAAGCTTTATGTGAATTTGGTTTGTTTGCACTATCCATATGAATGAGTTTTTGAAATGACTATTCTCAATAATTTTTTAATAACATTTTTGTTGTATTGATCAAGACACCCAGTTTTCATCTTCCTTAATTCCCCTCACTTTGTTTTTGTGGTTCCCACATTCAATGGGTCCAACTGAAGTTGTTGAAGTGCCAAACTCAATTGAAAAGCATGCGAAGTTATCAGAAAATGTTTACGTCGTAAACATTAAATCTCTCACGTCCTCTTCTTTCCTACCAAACCTTAAATGCCTACCTTCTTCTCCCTCTTTCTCTGAATTGAGACTATAAATGAGTACTTATCCAAAAATAATAATAATAATTAAGGTAGAGACCCTTTTCAATTAGTTCATTAAGCTTAAGTAGCACTCAAGATTTGGTATGACCCTTTAATATACAAACGATGAAATGAGGTCTGTCCGACATCAAGGGCAGACACATCAGCGCCCCTGATGCTGGCAGATTTTGTTCTCTCATTAAGGGTTGCACCAAATCCAAGGCGTCTAAGTAGGGATTAATGGATTACTCTACTCAAAAGGGCCTCAGATTTGTTGTGAATTCTGAAGTCAAACTAAAGTGAAACTGACACTAGGGGCTGACACATCAGTGCCGAAAAAGTGACTTACATTTTTTGGGGATGCTTTTCACTTTTTGACACTGTTGTGTCAGTCGGTCTCACCTTAGGCTGACCTCAAGTAGTCGCACCAAATCCACAAGGCCTCAAAAGGGCTGTTTGGCTAGAAATTGAATTCCATCTTAATGGGGAGAGTCGTGAGACAAAATGTGCTTTTGCCATCGTTCTGGTGTAAATGTACTCTCAAAGACTATTCAAATAGAGATTAATTGGAACAAGTGTTTTGACATTTTTACCCTCAACATGCTAGCCCGTGGATATAGCCATGGGTTTCCACTATGGGATTCTACTAAGGACAATCAAGGGGTTTCGTATCACCTATGACAAAGTAAGTGTGCCAAATTTTTACGGTGTGAAATAGGAGGAGTGAGGCCCATGCACTTTTTGGTGGAGGTGAAATATGAGGGGTGGGGTCCATGCACTTTTGGTGGGCAAAAATTTAAGCGCATTCATTCCCATATAGGTGATTTCATCATTGATCAAGGCTCTCAAATACCACAAAATCCAATCTCTGACTAATGGGGTGTTTGTTTCAGATTCTAAGCGTTGATTTCTGGTAGAGCGTTTGATGTTTGGTTCGGATTCTAGATGTCGATTTTGACAAAATAGAATCAGAATCAGCCCAAAATCAAAATCGAGTTGAAGATTGATTCTCAATTCTGATTCTATTATTGAACGCACACTTCCACAAAGACTACTTGTCACTACTTCTTCTTCTTCTTCTTCTTCTTTCTACATGGTCCATCCTCTTTCTTTTTTATCATAGCATTAACGACCAAGTAGGTCGGAGCCAGCCTCGGTCTAGCAACCAAAGCTTGCTGTAGTGGTGGTGATTGTGGCTGTTTCGGTTGCTGTTACACTTGAGCCTATTGTTGCAGCGACAGTGAAACAACCAAACCTGCCGATTATTCCACCTCAACAAGCTGCTCGTTGTGTCCGTCCATAGACGACATTGCTCCGGTTACCGAATCTTCATGGTTCTACCCGGGTTCCTGATCACTCTCCAACACTACAGACAAATCAACATCCACCGATTTCTCATTTCTCCAACACCATAGACTAGCTATAGCAGCTGGATGATTTATTTAAAGGACATTGTTCCTTCTCCAACAACATACAAGCATTCAAGTCCAGCAATGGATCTTCTTTTGTTTCTCTATTTTTGGTGGAAGATCGCCATCGTTATCTGTGTTAAGAGACATTTTTTTAATCAAAAGTGGCAAAAAAAAAAAAAAAAAAAATCAAGGGCATCCTCATAAAACTTTGGTCCGCCTGTGGATCCTTTTTTCATTTCTTTTGATTTGGTGGAAGTGGATCAAGGTCATCATCTACATCAAAAGATATGTTAAAAGAAAGATGTGATAGCGGAACTAGGGTAACCAAAATTAATCTTTGGTCCCAATTCGTTCTCTCACCGAGTCCATTTGCTTCGCTTCCATCCATATGCCACTTACCCGCAGCCACCACCCACCAATTGTTTGTTGTATTGTTTTTATTAAAATCAGCTTCCAAAATTAAAATCAACCAAACGAGATTCTCGATTCTGGTTATATGATTCTATAATCTGATTATGAGAATCAAAATCAAAATCGAGAATCCTATGACGGAATCCGAGCCAAACACCCCTTAAGTGAACTTGGGTCAAGTGGGTAACTCAAATGAAACATTGATGCAGAGGAATAAATCACAAATTAACTAACAAAATAAACAAATTGTTAAGGTAGGATTTACTTATAGTGTTTTCAACAAAGGCCAGGGATGGACTAAGACATTTGATGCCTATAGTATCTCATTGAGTCTCTCCATTATCAAGGTTGAAGCAATGGCACTACTGAATGACTTCCATGTGTCAACATCTGTATTGAGGAAGACCCTCATACTCCAAAACCCCTTTCCATGAGGGTGCTTTTCACATTTTGGGGCCTGTGTCGTACAGCAGTACACAGAGGACGATAAGCAGGACTATAAGGACAGGAGAGTGTCTCAACTGACGAGAAGGGGTTTCTGGGCTGTTGTTGGATTAGTTGCATTAAAAGCTACAGCGTTCAATCCAAATATTATCATTCATAATTCATAGAGACATGGAAGGACAAGCGGTTGGCTTATAGCTGTTGCTACTTGGGGAGAGTTTGGATGCAGGATTAGGTATGACCTGTCACTAATCTTGTAAAGAGTTTTGGACATCCTGTTTGGCTGTGGATGTTAAAGAGTTGGAGTTGGGCTTTAACAAGCACCTTATTTTTAGATATGGAAAGCAACTGTGGAGAAATGCGTCCACAGACACCATCTTCCCACATTGCATGTACGTTGAAGGGCCAACAAAAGAAAATGATAATCCCCCTTGTGTCCTTGCACCCAAACACTACCTTAACTAACCCTGCATCTAAAATTGTCCATGGTGTACAGCCGCCACCCAACAGTTTGACCCACAGATAATGATTTGGTAGATATGTTGATGAGCTAATGAATGGTATGGTATATGAAGCGATGTTTTTGGTGTTTCTTTTTTTTGGTAGGTTTGTTATGGGTGGTAAGGTTCATTACTGATGATGGACCACAGGCCCATTCAATACCCCATTTACCAAATCCATATCCAATTCACAGCAACCAGAAAAATAAAAATAAAACCATGATCCATGTTGTCACTTTGATCACATGATTAAGGCTGAGTCCTGAAATTAAGCCAATGAAAGGGGGCAGTTGAATTATTTGAATTATTCATCAAAACAATTTATTTGAATTAAAACCTACACAAACCCTTCTTGAGGTAAATCGTCATCAGCTTATTAACAGCACAACTGACTCAAATTATCATGATGACATATGTACTGAATTGTGGCTCATTTCAATAGGAAATTTTTTCTCTTGGGTTTGATTCTGTTTAATTATATGTAAACACACACACTTAGCTTGAGAAGTAAGTTTTTTTTATTAATATTTTTATTTTTTGGTTCGACCACTTGGACCCACATCATTTGACAAACGCCGGAGGCAGGACCAGAACAGAGTCGGGAGAGACGGTACAGGCTACATCACATGTGCACTACTACATAACCACTAGGGGATTAGAACCCGCATCTTCCATATGGAAGAGAGATGCCACAGTCATCCAAGCACGGGGGTTGGCTAATAATTAATAAATATTAAGAATCAGAACCAGAGAGAAAGGGGAAAAAAACCGGGTAAAATGAACTACCTAACTCGTGCCAGGACATTCATCATATTGATTGGCCAAATCAAGACAATGGTAGGTTCCACAGCATGTGAACATGTGTTATGGTAAGAGGTTGGTAGTCTGTCTAAAGGTTAAGGTCATCATAATTTGAAATAGGATGGGCAAAAGGGCCACATGGAGGGTTGAATCGTATTAGTTTCAAAATTCAAATACAACATCGTCCGTGGCATGTTAGGCTAGAAAATGTCAATACTATTCCAGTCTGATGTCAACTACGGCTAGGTTTAGCCCAACGTTAACCCGGAAATTAGATTATGGTCATTGGCCCATCATCATCATTTATTTTCTCTTAATTAATCTTGAACTGTGTAAACGCTCACCCTTCTGATTCTGATTTCTGTTGAATTTTATGGTTTAAGATTCAAAATTTAATCTTGAAGACATTATTGTATTTTAATATCTGCATTACAAGAGCCGGGCCAGGGGTGGTGTGGCATGGCATGGCGTAGGTGCAGCCGTGCAGGTGCATAACTGAATAGATTTGTTGTTACAAATTGCACTGATTACATATATTTAGTGTTGGATGTCAATATGTTTCAATGGTATATTTATATAAGACAGTGTTTGGCAGTCACATGTAATGTAATAATTTCATTTGAGTTTTCCAAGGCTTTTGGTAACCACAATACGATGGTTTATAATGAACTCATTCAGATTTGTTCTTGATAGTACAAGTCATTTCATTTTACAGAAAAACTTAAGATGATTTCATTTCTAATTGTAGTTAACAAAGCAATGTGAATTTGAATGAATTCTTTACAAACCATTATCTCATGGCTACAAATGCCTTGAGAAACTTAAATGAAATGATTACATTATATGTGGCTGCCAAACAGGCTATAAATCAATTTCTATGCCTTTATTTATATTGATTTGTTCTGCTGATCACTGAAATATAAAAAATGTTTAGTAATCATTTTATGTGCTATTAATAAACTAATATTAATGTTCTTTAGTTTATATTATATATAAAGTTGGTATACATATCAAAAGTTACTATAATTTCTTTTGTGCTGGTCATTAGAACCAACCTAAAATTCATTATATGATGACTTGTGCAAGAGTAAACTAGTTCACAACAATGGTTTAAAATTTCAGTGAAATTTTTTCTAAATTTCCTTACTTCAAGGGGTGATGAAATGAAATATAAGGGAAATGCAAAAATTCTAAAATTTCAATAAAATGTCATTGAAACTATGTCGATATTTGTTGGAAACGGTTTTGAGAATATGCTCAGATTTTGTGTACCTAAATTTGAAAATCTAATTGTTTGGACATGTTTGAACAAAAATAAAAGTGTGACCCACATGTTGTTTGTGGCGGATTAGCATGAGTGCATGTTCACCTCAATGAGGAGAACAACACCGTATGGTTGGATGCTTAAAACCGTTAATGGGTGAATGAGAAATTATCTCCAAAAGTGTCTAGTTGATCACTAGTAAATGTGTGTAAAATTTGAATAGTCCTACATGGATTAGCCTATAAAATTTAGTGTGTTCATAAACACTTATGTTGAACATAAATTTGGGTTGCAAGGGGTATAGCTCTTTCACATGCCCGGGTTGGGTCAATAAGAAAAAATAAACATAATTTTTATTACTATTTTTTCTTTTTACTTTCTCCTAGATTTAATTACACGTATGTTGGACATGACTATTCACGTGGGTTTTACAGTTTTGCCCTTGTGGGATGTGTCCATTTGTACGGTTTTATTGTTTTGCCATTGGTAACTATTTAGATCAAATATATACATATGTGACTATTAAATCAACTCTATTAAACATGTTTGTTTTGTACATACATGTACATGGCTCTTAAATCATCTTTCACACATGTCTATTTTCGTACAAATGTGTAGGTGTCTACTAAATTGCAACCCTTGTGCATATATGTTTGTTCGAACACTAGAGGTTGTGTCTTTATACCTATTCCGAATATACATAAACAGTCTATAAATAAGTGGTCGTTCCATCATTTCTTGCATTCAACATTCGTCAAAGGCATAGTACATTCGTGTTAGTGTCAATGTAAGAGAGAGATATACCAACACAAGTTGGTTTGCCAAACACATAGATTATATTGCTTCTTTTGTATGTGGAAGATCATTGTATCATGGGAGGTAGACGTCTGAAGAGTTCGTAAGCACTAATGCGAAGAACAAAATCTGTTTTAAGGATATAGTGTTAAACACTAGCCTTGATCAAGTCAAGTAAAGTTTTCAATCATCCGAATCAAGTAAATAGATTTCGTTTGTTTTAATTCAAATATTATTCTTATATTTTATAGAATCATGTACATATAAAATACACAAAAATAATAATATTAACAAAATATTGACGAAATTTTAGCAAATTAAGTTTTGTTGATATCAATACTTTCAATAGGATTTATTATGCATAAGCTATATCTATCTTTAATATATTCATTTGTTATAATTTTGATTGGTTGATTCTAAACCAAAAATAATACCTCCCGTTAAATCCTTTCTAGTAAACATTATTGTTTAACTTTTGGTTACAAAATAATTAAAATGATCTTTTTAAAAATGATAAAACATATATTTAAATAATTTTCAATATGTATGCCAAAATTACATATATGTATGCAATTTGACATGTTTGATAGCCATTTATCTATATATAAAAAAAATACTAATAGCCATTTATTTATCCATGTGATTAAGTTGTATATAGATTAGATGCTTTATATAGTTTTTTTTTAGTCTTAGAATGTGTAATCATGCTCAATATAGATTGAAAATTTCACTTTATATTGATATTTCTACAAATTTTCTATTGCTTTGAAACATCCTAACAAAATTTCCAAAAATCCCCAAGTTGAAAAATCCATCAAAATTGAAATTTTGAACCTTGTTCACAACCATGTTCTCTAAAGAGTACAAATTGCAAACCACGAACCAAATACAACCAAGCAAACCATCAAAACAATCAACTAAAGTTTCTTTCTTCTTTTTCATCTTCTCAGCCCTAGTTTGACCTGTTAATGGCCCAACCCAAAAGGGCCATTTGGGCTGGCCTTGCAGGCTTGTGAGTGTGGAGACCTAAGTACAGCCCAGATCCACACCATGATATTGTCACAAGCCAAATACTCATGGGCCAGCCTGGAAGCCCATTGGCTTGCCCTGGTCTATTGACAGCCCCCGCCCTGTGCTAAACACGTAAAACTAATCCACGTCTAAGTTTTTATATAACCACTTTATTAGAAAACCATGTGGACATGCGAGGACCCAACAATCTCTATCCAGCAGAATCATCCTTCTAGGTATCCAAACTGGGATGGCTTCGTAAAACGTTTGGGCCTTCAAGCCTGTAGGTCATGCTTGAGCCTGAATACATGTATGGGGCCAAGCCATCACCATAAAAAGGTGTTAAATTGCTCTGGATTGTTTAAATTACGGACCTCATACTGTATAGAAATATGGAGCATAAAATCCCCTGGTGTCCTGGATAGAAAATTTGCTATTGAGGATAATTAACCTTGAATCTACCATTTAATTTATAATAGAATCCTTTTTTTTTTTTATGCTTATAGTATCCATAGTTGATGACAAGAAAATATGGGCTACTTAAAATAATTACAACAACAACAACAAACAGCCTTAATCCAACTATTTGGGATCGGCTACTTGAAATAATTACAAAAAAAAAAAAAAAGGTGAATTGGCAAGGGGATACAGCATCCGGAAAGTGGTTTGGAGCCTCTATAACTTGCTGCTGAGCTTGAGCAGATGATCCCAACCATAAAGAGTTTCAAAAAGCTCTGAAAATTAATGTAGATATTAGATTGTCTTATTTGATCGTGCTAAATTTTTGGCAGACTTTCTAATCATTTCCACAATTCCACTCTAGCACTACCATGATATCTCTCCAATGCATCCTACTGGAGATGTTACCAAGTCTAGCTTGCCAAAAGGGATTTAAGTCATTTTTGCTTAGGCTTTAGAGATATCAAACTAGTACCAATCGAGCATGCATCACAATGCCGGGTAAAGGATAATAAGATATTTTACAAACAAAAAAAAGGTAATTAAGTAGAGTTTAAATTACTTCCACTTCAAATGGTGAAATGGAAAAGCTCTAGAACAAGATTCTAACAAGGGTATTTTGATAAATTCATAGGTGATATCAACATCTATTTGTCAAAAACAACCAATTCTATCCCTTGTGTATGTACTGATTTACCCACACAAATATATATATATATATATATATATATATATGTATATATATATATATATATATATATATATTTATATATATATATATATTCAAAGAGGG
>JAOXJP010191923.1:0-12238 GCA_025762735.1 Platanus orientalis | reverse complement strand
GCCATATTTTGTCTTTCAATTCAAGATCTCTCTTCATCATTAAACAATTGAGATAATACTTGACAATTAATAATCATATTTTGGGCCTTTTACCCCTTTCTTTCAAACCTATAACCTAAGCCACATTTCATCCCATAAATAAAGTCCTCATTGATCTTGAGGCAACAGGGGCACGACCGTCAGTGACAAAGTTTTTAAGCACAATTAATGGCCGTTATATGGTAGATTCAGACATTCAGAGCTATTTAAGAAGGACCAGGTCCAACGACTACCATAAATGCCGACATAGCGGAGAGCTCCATGCACACATCTTCTTAGGCGCTTAAAATCTCATGCTCAATCAATGAGCTCAAAACTTCACTGCAACATGTCGTGTGACATCATGCCTAGGAAAGAAATAGATCAGACTACACTAGGTAATAGGGATCCAAATTGGGCTTCTTGCGATAATCACCTCCACCAATGGACGCACAAACATGATTCTTTTGATATCAATACATCAAAGTAAGCAGTCAAAAACCATCTAAAATCAGCATTAGGCCCTCTTAGGCCATCCCCAAGATCAATAATTTGGCCATTTCAAGGCCATCTAAAAAACAGAGGGCCATTTTGAAGGCTACATTTTTGAAGGCTACATTCAAAATAGTCCTTGAGGCCATTTTGAAGGCCGCTTTCAAACAACTATCAGGCCATCTTGAAAGCCGCATTCAAAACAACCCTTGAGACCATTTTGAAGGCCACTTTCAAACAATTATCAGGCTATCTTAAAAGTTGCATTCAAAATAACCCTTGAGGCCATTTTGAAGGCCGCTTTCAAACAACTATCAAGCCATCTTGAAGGCCGCATTCAAAACAACCGTTGAGGCCGTTTTGAAGGCCGCTTTCAAAAAAATGTTAGGCCATGTTCAAGGCCCCCCTCAAACAAAAACAACAACAACAAACATTGATGCCATACTAAAGGCCGCCACTCAATAAACCTTGAGGCCTTTTTGTCAGCCACTTTTAAATTTTGACTGTCTCAAAGGCCACAAGTCATCATCACTTGGCCATCTTGAAGGAAATTTTCAAACTCATACACAACAACACAAATTCTTTTAGCCTTCTTGAAGGTCACATTCTAAACAAATTATAGCCAATCCAGGCCCCAGCAAAACAAAAAACAAGAAGACAAACAAACATTCTTCTTCTTCTTCAAACAAACAAGAAATGAGGCTAATCAAGGCCATAAAAATTTTGGCTGATAGACCAGCCATTGTCCAAGTCTATTCATGTTGCTCTTCGGGCATGAGCAATGCCACCATCATACCATAGCCTATCTATTATTCATGAAGAAATCCCTTAGAGGTAGTCATGACATAATATTTAGCACCGATCTTTCAAGATCACCATAGCTTTTGGAGCAAGCTTAACAAATTCCTCTCCCAACATGCCCTGACTGCCGTTTAGGTTCAGTAACTCCATGTCAATGTGGTGTTACAGAAAACCAAAGTCCATTAATACTTCTCTTCGAGTGTGAGCAATGCCACCATCATACCACAGCCTATATATTATCCATGATGTAATCCCTTAGAGGTAGTCATGACATAATATGTTGCACCAATCTTTCAAGATCACCATAGCTTTTGGAGCAAGATTAAAAATTATTCTCCCAACAAGCCCTAACTCTCCACACAGGTTCATTAACATCATGTCTGTAATGATGTTACAAGAAAGGCTATCTCTCTAACATTCTGACTGTTCAGGTGTAGTCAGGTGTCAGAACATCATACCATAGCCTATATATTGTCCATGAAATGATCCCTCAAAGGTAATCATGACATATTTAACATTGAACTTTTGGGATCTCCACAACCTTGGAGCAGGCTTAAAAATTTCTCCCAACAAGCCCTGACAATGCTACACAGTTCAGTAACTTCACGTCAGTTGTAATCTTACAAGAAGGCATGTCGGCATCTGCTCTTCAGGTGTGAGCAATGCCATTTCATCTCATAGCCTATCTATTTTTTGCAAGATGTAAACCCTCAGATGGAATTCACACAAGAAATACATAGCATTGATTTTTTAGAATCACCACGGATTTTGGAGAAAGCCTTAAAAACTCCTAACAAAATCCTGTCTGGCCCTTTACTTACAGTTTGTCACTTTGGGACATTGCAAGGAATGGCAGAACTGCAATACTTGCCAATCGGACAAGTAAGTAATGAATCTGTTCCATAAGTCTGTGTAATTTTCAAGTCCGTAACACAAAACTCTTGTGTTCACTTAAGACTAGAAAATCGCCCTCACACCACAAGGTCAATCTAGACCATCCACAACTTTCTAGAAAGAGCGCAACAACATTTCCTGCAGAGTCCCGTCTCCACAATTTTTGACATATTGGTTGTTTACTCGAGCGTAAACAAATGTCATTCCATTTTCAGACATCACATTCTAGCTCTGGTTAATTTATCCTAGAGATCTTCAGACATCACATTCTAGCTCTAGTTTATTTATCCTAGAGACCTTCAGACATCACATTCTAGCTCTGGTTAATTTTTCCAAAAACCCTCAAACATCACATTCTAGCTCTGGCTAATTTATCCCAGAGACTTTCAATTAATTTATCCTAAGGGCACAAAATTCTCTGGTTAATTTATCCGAGAATATTTTAGTATGTAACCTTTTGTCTAGAATGGGGGTCAAGGATATAAATCAGAGTCTTTAAGTCTGTAACCTTTTGTCCAAAAAAGGGGAAAGGATACAATTCACTCTACAAATTATGTGAGTCATTCAACCTGTAGCCTTTGTCCATAATGGGGGCAAAGGATACAATTACTCCATAAATTATGAAAATCTTTGTCTAGAATGAGGGCAAATGATACAATTCATAATTTATAAAAATCCTCCAACCTTTGTCCAGAATGGGGGCAAATAACATAACTCACTCCATAAGCTATGTGATTCTTTTGTTTGCAATATTTGTCCAAAACAGGGGCAAATGATGTGATTCACATAAAAAAAGAAGAGAGAGAAAAAAACCCTCAAAATTAATATATACAAATGAGTTCAAGCTTATAAAAAGGGAGGCACAGTGACATTTCACCAACAACTAACATCACTGACAAATCTTTGTTTTCATCAACATTTTTTAACATATCCTCTCAAGTCATTTGTATTCATCACATAATAATAAATCCTGATTAAATATAAAGCATACTCAACCAATTCTAATGAACCAAATGCTTGATTATTTTTATGCTAAATGTTTTGATGATTATCATACAATTTGTAGACCTTGTGTTATATGCATGAATTTATAGCTTTTGCATGATCAAATTTTTGCAATGTTTTTTGCAAGGTTTTCAAGCAGTTGCGCCCTATGTCAATGACTTACATGTCTCCTGATGCAACGCATATGCTAATAGTAACACCACCAGGGGCAGAGAAAGAACTAATAACTTAAGTATAACTCATGGATAAGCCTCATTTTAAAAAAAATGGAGAATCTTCCAATCAACTAATACCCAATCTCAAAGTATTTAAAAAACTATGATTCATTCCAAAAGAACTACAAAAAGCTGATTGAATGGATTCTCTATCCAAGAAGGCATTTCAAAAAGACAAAATGTTTACAAAAACCATTAACCCCAAAAGGTTGAAATCCATTTAAACCCTCTCGTTTAATAAACCAAAAGAGTTCTAGGTTTATAAAACAACTTACCTAATACCCATGAGTTATAGAAAAGTGAAAGTGCTATCTCATCTAAGTAAAAATTTGGGCACTTCCTCCCTTTGCCACATGTGGCTTTCCCACACATATCAAAGGGGAGGCATCTATCAACACCCAAATTTTGACCCGGGCTAATTAATGGAGTCAAATGGGTTCATTACAGCAAAAAAAAAGTCAAATCCTAGACCCTCCCTAAACTCCAAATAGTTAGGCATTCTCAAAAGAAACTATGGTCACAAACGCATTGTCAATATCTAAATTCCACCTAAAGATCAGTCAAACCACACCCTAATCTCTCCAGAAAACACCCTAGGACTATGAGGGTCCAAATTTCAAACAATCGGCTTTATTTCACTTTAAATTTGCCAACCTTCATAAGCCTTCCCATATTGAAGCATCAAAAGGCTGGTAAATTACCATTTTACCCCTACACCTTCAGAAGTCCCAATTAAGCCCCATTAAACTCATCTTTCCAACGTCTCTGCTACAATAAAAACACCTTGAATTTTCCAACATTCACAAGCCTTCCCACATTAAAGCATCAAAAGGCTAGCAAATAATCATTTAACTCTTGCACCTTCAAAAGTCCTAATTAAGTCCCATTAACCCATCATTCCAACATATCTACTACAATAAAGACACCTTGAATTTGTCAACCTTTATAAGCTTTCCCACATTGAAGCATCAAAAGGCTAACAAATTACCATTTTACCCCTACACCTTCAGAAGCTCAAATCAAACCCAATTAAACCCCACTTTCCAACATCTCTACATTAACAAAGATACCTTGAATTTGCCAATCTTCATAAGCCTTCCCAAATTGAAGCATCAAAAGGCTGGTAAATTACCATTTTACCTTTAAACCCTTAAAAGTCTAAATCAAAGCCTAGTTGAACCCATTTTTTCCATAACTCTCCAAAATACTCTATACAATGAAGGCATTTAGGTTTTAGCAACTTTCGCAAGGCCTTAAGCATCAAAATCCCAAAAATTTGGCAAATAACCATTTTTCCCTTGCACCTCTAAAGACCTTAAAACATGAGCTATAAAGCTCATTTTTTTCAGGATTCCCTAACCCTCATCAACATGCCCATATTGGGATACAAAAGGGTAAGAAAATTATAATTTTACCCCCATATACTCAAAACACATCATTTCTCCCTAATATTGAACCTTCGGTAAAACCATGAAGGCTCGACACAAGTCAAAAACTTAGCTGGTCAATGGCCACACTTTGGAAAGCCCTGAATCCACCCAAGAAAAATCTCAAAGGGAACAAAGCCCCCCAATTTCCCTAATCTGTCCCCAAAATACAGTAAATGCACCTGTATTAGTCACAGACACTCAGTGAACCCCCAAGAACTCTCTAAAAGTTTAAACCCATCAATGTCAGGCTTATTTGTTTAGGATTTTTAAGATCTTCAATAAATTTCCTAATGGAGAAACCCTTCTATAAACTTGGCACTACTCCTTGATTCAATTCTTTACCAACCCAGGGAATATTTCTTGATCAAGTGACCTTCCTTCAGAAATCTCTCAAAAATTCACCAAGGATTAGATTCTCTGCTTGTCAGGCCCTATGGCATTGCAACTCCCAGACTTAAACAACCATGATTACCATCACACCCTATTCAAACCCAAGAAAAACTAGTTACAGGTCTAAGTAGAGTGTGTCTTGGGATAATTCAGGGTTTGAAGCATAACTTTTAGCTCAAGTATCAGATTCATGAGTAGTCAGAGCCCACCACACTCCCCCTCATCCACACACTCCTCCCCACCTCCTTAAAACCTTCTAGAGGGAGACACCTCACCCCTCACCTCCTCCACACATCCCTCACCTCCCCACCCTAGCCTACCACCTCACAACCAACCTTCTAGATACCCCACCTCACCCACACCTCATCACTCTCTCCACCACCCATTTCTACCCCCTTCCACACCCGTCCTCTCCACCTCACCCCCTTCATCTCGCCTATGAATATCCCCATTTCATCCAAGGAGGAAGAGGAAGAAATCTGACCAAAAAAATTAGAAAAGAAAGAAAGAAAAGAAAAGCGAGAAGAGAAAGAAAGAAAGAAAGAAAAGCGAGAAGAGAAAGAAAGAGAGAAAAGAAGATAAAGAGAAAGAAAGAAGGAAAAAGAAAGCAAAGAGGGAAAGCTCTATTCCTAGGTTGGTACCCTCCCCCCTATTCATTTTATTGCCTTCTTAGACCCCTCTTGTTGTTATCAACCCACCCCTGAATCCAATTGGGTAGCCCCATGGTGGGACAAAGGGGAGAGAAGCCTATCTCCCCTTTTTCAGCTTTATTTTTTAACATACTACAGTGTAGAGACCATAAGTCCCTCCACAATTCGAATTTGGAGCCCAAATTTGAACTAAAATCATTGATATAGTGATTTATCAGCCATAAAAATTTTAGCCCTAGACTATTTCATTTGATCCCCAAGATAGGTCCCACTTTCTCACAAAAAATGGGTGTTCCCCCCCATCCAGATTGAACAGTGGGGAATGCCCGAATTTTAATTCTGTTTATAAAATTTTTTTTGATTGATTCTTATTCTATATATTATCCAACTAATTTATACAGTTATTTTAATTTTTGTAGTACATTTTATTAAGTTAAGGGTATTTTACAATAATTTATTCTAGATTAAAATTATGCTAATACTATTTTGTGTTAAATCTAGTCATTCATTTTGTTTTCTTAATAACTTCTTGTGTATATAACTTTTCACTCTCAAATGTTTACAGTAACTTCATAACATGATTTATTAGTTCTCTACAAAATTTGGGCCTAACCCCATGTGTATTACTCTCTAAATGGGCCCCACAAAACCTGTGCTATGTTATACATAATCCACACCTTAAAAAATTCTAAATGGGGTCCACCCTTGTCCAATGGAGCTTTAGTTTTATAAAGAGTTCACTGGGATGATAATCCAACTCTCTGCAAAATTCTAGGACCATTGGACCACTTTTGGTGCCCCAAAACCTTAAAATACAGGCTATTGGGTTCTAACTCAGAACCAGTACACCAGAACTCTCACTTCGAAGGAGTTCAGGCATGCCTTGATTTTAGGTGTACCTTGGCCTTTTAGGCATACCAAAATAGAAAATCCCCAGATTACCCTCAACCCTACACTGACTCATAAATGGCCCCTAAGTCCCTCAAAATACTTCAATACAAGGTCCCAACCCCCTAACCCATCACCAAGATCAAGAAAGACTCAATTGAGGTAGTACACCTGATCTCCCATTCTATGTGAGATCAAGCGTACATGCAATATAGGCGTACCCTAATTATTTCAGGCGTACTTGATCAGAATGGCTTCTACCTTTGTCCCTAAGTGTCCAAACACCTATAATAGCCCATAAACCTATAAAATGGACAAAATATACCCTTCACATGAATTCCAGAATCTAGAATTAACTCCAAAAGTCAAGTGGGGTTCATCCAAGGTAGTACACCTGAACTTTCACTCTGTGAAAGATCAGATGTACACATAGATTTTAGGTGTATTAATTAGAAAATTCTAATTTTACCGTTTCTGACAAATCAAAAGGTAGGAATGAAATTTCACTTGTCCAAACCCCTCTTCCAACATCCAAAACCCTTCTATAGCTCTCGAACATAGACTAAGTCTAGCATCAAACATCTAAGTATCCCAACACCTGAATTTTACTTGGGAGACAATGCTGGTGTCATGGCTACTACGTTAGTGTGATAAGGCTGAGTAACCCGACCCAATCACTGTTGTTAATCCTTCCCAAATTTTTATAAGTTTCCACCTTAACCTAGGGTCATGTCGTACTAGTTCACAACCCAAAGACCCTAGGACTTGACCATAGCCCAATTAGGTCCATAAAACACTCAAATTGGTATAACGTAGTCTTGACGCCCTTTCACTAACACATTTCAGTAGCAGGGAGTACTATGTAAGTATATAAAAACTCTAAAATGAACCTACACTAAACCACTCTTACAGTCAAACATACTTGGCTACTGAGACTTACAAACCATCAGAACTACATGCAGTTTGCTTCCGACAAAACCCTAGGAACACTAAACCATACAAGATTGGGTATGTAGGGAGCTAGAGACTATGTCTCAGGTGTAATTACAATGATCACACCACAGGGGGGTCCAGACCAATAAAATAACCACATAGACACACTTTTGCTTATTGGCACTTGGAAGTTGCTAGGTTAGAGGAGCCATCTTAAAAAGGTGGGTAATTGGAGTGCCTAACACCTTCCCCAATTACAACCAAATAGCTTACCTAGATTCCTGATAACCAGACCAGTTTGAGAGTCAACCATAGGCCCAAGTGCCTAGCTAAGGCCGTAAAAAGCCCATAATCCTTATTGCCCCTAAAAAGGAGGTAGGCATCCAACCCTGCCTGTAAAAACTAGAGTTAGTGGTGACTCCAAACCCAAGCCTAGAGGCCAACCCAAACTGGCCAGGCGTGGTTCCCCAAAGTGGGGTGGGTAGACCTCCCTGGTCTTTTTGCGATTCCCACACAACTAATTGAGGATTGCAATTAAGTGAGACTCATAGCTAGCTATAGCTCACAACTAACCGACCCGTCTACAACTATCAGATGCTCTGTAACTGAAACATTCAATCTGTGACTAAAGAAGTCACTTATAACTGAAGTTTGTCTTCTATGACTAAAGTGTTCAGCTACTAGAGTAGAGCTGAACTATACTTTATTTCCTGTCTTTTAGAGGTCCCCAAAACCAACATGATCAAAATGACCTTCTTGAGAAGGATACATCAGTTGCTAAATCCTTAAGACAATGTAAGTTAAGTGTTGGACATCTATGGCTTGTAGCCAAATGATAGCTACAAAGAAGTTACTGAAGTCCAATAATAAAGCGAGGCTTTCACCTGATCGTTAGAAGGTCAAGTCCTAACATCATCTAGGTAAGGAAAAATTTCCCTAGTTCCATCCACATAGATGTGATTCTTTCTTACCTATGTACATCAAAGGTGATACCATATCACAGATAGGCAAAGGAAACCTCTTTAGTGAAAAACATTTGATGTATTTAGTAATAACATTGGTGCTAAGCCAAGTTAATCTCAAGGGTAAAGGTAGAGAAAAAAGAAAAGCTCCTAGGAAATCTGAGACAAATGATGTCTAGGGCATATTGACAGGGTATATTGCTAGAGAATAGTCCTTGATAATCAACGATTGGTTAAGGGAGCTGTCTTAATTCCCATCTTTCAGAAATGACTCTCCTCAAACCACTCTATCTATAAGACACTAAAAATTACCAGTCTTTAATCCAAGTATGGATTCTCTAACACGAATCTACTATTTGAGGAAGCATAATTTCCTTCGTTATGAGGGTGGGTCACCTTCAGCTTGCAATGAAACAAACAACACTAATGTTGCCACCACTACCAAAAATGAAGTAGATGAACCAACCAAAGAGCATTCACTTAATGATAAGGTAATATCATGAGTCCAACCATTAACAATGACAAAAACAAGATCAAATTTAAGAGATCAAAAAAGAAGTTGAAAGAAAAGGATATTCAACTTACCAATTTAAACAATATGATAAATTTTTTGACAAATCATATCACATCATCAAATTATAATCCATCTATTAAGTCATTAGAGGATAATAAACTAGGACCAGTTAATAACCTTCTAAGCTTTAAGCTAGTTTTGTTGTTTTGATTTCTCTACAAACTTTAATTTTTAATTGGTTTCCATAAAAACATAGACCCCAAATATTGATCCACCCATGACACGATATGTAATTTTAGGATTTAATAAAGAAAAATTAATAGAAAACACCTGAATAGTTGAATTGGAAGATAATGATTCGACCCGGTTTCCTTAGCATTCACCCCTTTCAAGGGTTTCTCCAGGCTTCCCCATATCCAAGAAGACTATAGGTCTCCCACTAAACATGGGTAAAGATGTAACACCCCACACCATGATGCATATATTATTGTACATCTGTCACACTTAGAATGCTTACACATGTTATATAAGTTCCATACACACTTAGTACCATTTAAATGTACATATATTGATCTGTAAATTAACATAAATTTTGAGAGACAACAATGAAAATGCAGGAAGAATTTATGAGCAAATTTATGTCATTAGATAGCCACGGAAGTCTAGTGTTCGACACAACAAACAACAATCAATTTGGAGCTTCCTAGACGAAGTTATGGCCATTTTCATAAAATGTGACAATGGTAAAAAAATCGAAGAGAAAAAGCTAGGTTTTGGCTAAGGTTTTAGAATTTTTCGAAAGAAGGAAGAGCAAGGATCTGATTTTGATTCAACAAGAGGCAAAAAACTGTGTAATCTATCATTCTTACTAAGGTTCTAGTTGTCTAAAAATATTGATCTAGTATTTGAAAGTTTTCACAAGTTTTACACAAGTTTTGAATGAGTTTTCAAGTGAACATGTTAAGAACCACTGAAAACATCTTACGATTGTAAAGATTGAATTTTTATAGAGAAAAATAATTTTTTTTCATAAGTCTAAGTATGATTTGAAAATCCTTGAAGTATAGGTTATCATATAGATCAAAGCACATGAAAATTTGTTTAGTATAAGATAGTTTTGAGAAAATACTATTAATATTGAAAGTATTGATAAAATTCCATTGTTATGAAGCTATAGATATTGAAAAGCTATGGTATTGATATAAAAATTGTGATATAGATCATTGTTAATGTATCGTATGGACTGTTATAGAATTTCTATAAGAAGTTTTATAAAAAGTGCTTAGATGGTCAAGCAAACTCCATTGGTTTTGAATTAGTATTGTACTATATATGTTAGAAACTACACTAATATAATATAGAATGTAAAGAAGTGATTGTGTTGATTAAAATCGGTAAAGAGTTAAAATAACGCAAGCATATGGTTGAAGCCACCCTTCATCATCAAAGGAGAAACATTGATGATGCTCAACACACCTAATTTATGGTGTGAATGGCCCTTTTATCGGGGATTATAAATGGTTATCATATGGCTCTTTGCACTAGAGATAAAATTGGTGTATCATGTGGCTCCTATTGTAACACTCTGATTCACACTTAAAGGGTAAAAAGGTAATTTAATATATATAAGGGTGATATTATCCCTTCATATGTTCAAATAGAGCATAGAGTGGTTTAGAAACCCATTAGACCATGTTAGAAGAGTAAGACCCAAGTTGGGCCTCGAACCAATCAAGTTTGACAATTATCCTAATTTTGTAATTGAAATATCTTCATGGGTCCACTAACATAAATCCCAAGATAATTGGGAATTATACCATACCTTTATAGAAATATATAGGAGTCTACTTTCTATAAAAATAAACAATGTGCAATTAGAAGTTTCCTAGAAGAAGTTATGTCCATTTTACCATGAGGTGTCACTGTTGATAGACCCACAAATTTGAGGTAACTTCTCGAGCCTGTTGACAAAAATTTCGAGTGAACTAGAGGCTAAGCCATACCTTGTTAGAAAGGTCTTCAAGTCTTCTTTTTAAGCAATAAATAGTTCCCAATTTGAAGCTTTCTATAGAAATTTATAGCCAATATATTGCCGAGTGTTTTTATAGAAAAATCTGGGGTGCCCTAGAGGGGGTCTCTGGTGCCCCGTAGTCGTGAAGGGCACTCCACATTTGGAAATTGGTTCTTTTTTATGTGGTACTTACTCATTGGTCCCCCAAACATGTGGGATCTCATCATGGAAAAGTTATAATCCTACTAAAACCTTAATTAGGTCATTTTGTCTCATTAGAACAAAGAAAGAAAGAGGTAGAGAGATTAGGGAAAGTTCTTGAGCTAAGTATGGGAGTTCCTCCCTAATTGGGTAAGTTTCAGTCCTAACCCTAAAAATTTACTAAGATAGCTTATTTCTTCCTATATTTTCTTTTTTTATCTAATTTATTTTAAACCTAATCATTTTACTGAAGTTAGAGGGAAAGGAAAGTAAGTTTTGGAAGGATTTAGAGCTTAAAGAAGGAATAAACTAAGTTTTGGTGAGTTTTCATACATGGTGTGCTACTCCCTTGGATTCTTATATTTTTATTCATTGGTACTCTTTATTTTGGATGAAATCTCAGTTTTCCATCACTTGGCTTGTTTCATCTATAAAGTTTGGGAAGTTTCCTTCACTTAATGCTTAGATTTATGAGTATTTTAGTGAGTTTTCATACATGGTGTGCTACTCCTTTGAGTTCTTGTACTTTTATTCATTGGTATTTTTCTTTTTGGAAAAAATTTTAGTTTCCCATCACTTGATTTGTTTCATCTATGGATTTTATCAAGTTTTCTTCACTTGATGTCTAGATTTATGAGGTTTTGAGTGAGTTTTCATACCTGATGTGCTACTCCCTTGGTTCTTCTACTGCTTCTTTATGGTTATTCATTTATTTGGTTGGTATTTTAGTTTTTTCATCTCTTGATTGTTAATCTATGAGGTTGTGGTGAATCCACACCACTTAATACTTAGATTCATGAGATTTTGAGTGAGTTTTCATACATGATGTACTAC
>JAOXJP010191922.1:0-26209 GCA_025762735.1 Platanus orientalis | reverse complement strand
GAGTTAGAATTTCTAAGGTCCTAGCAAAGGGCTTCACAAATATATGAGAAAACATGCATAGAATCAAAATTTCATCATCACAAAACTTCTAAGAACCTAAAACATACAAAAATAGAGTAAGTTTTGTATAACTACTTACTACAAGTTTCTTCTTCTACTTTTCAATGAGATCTTGAAGAAGAACATCATTTCCTTTCTCTCCATCCTTTGTAAAATGATGTAAAACTAACAACAGAGTGATGAGACTAAGAAGATCTAGGAAGAAATAAAGTTATTCTACCAAATTTTTTATAGTTGGATGTGAAACTTACCCAATTGGGGAAGAAACCCCCAATTCTTTCATAAACTCTCTAATTTTTTCTTTCTTAGGTGTGTTCTAACCTTATTTTGGTGTAAAAATTGGTTAAATACCCTTTTGGGTTTGAGCCTAATCTTTTAGAAACGTTCAAATCTCATTAGGGTGAAATCCCCAACTTAAATTTCATTTATGAGTGTCCATGGTTAACCGGGATGATCGCGGTCAACCCAAGTACCCCATCTCGGTCGCCCAAGGGGTATCGCAAGTGACCAACTTATGTAACTCAAAACCTTCCAGAACTTCTCAGTAAAAATAACCTGCACAAGATTAACCATAAATTCCTGTAGAAAAATCTAAATTAGGTGTCATTTATTGGGTTGGAAACTAGACTTCCAGACCTTTCCAACAAGGTATAGATCATATCCTAGTTCACTCGAGATTGGTGTCAGTGGTTCCAGAAAATTGCCCCAAATACACAATCCTGTCAGCATAGATACCTTGTGGGAAAATTGACATAACTTCTTTTAGGATGCTCGTAATTGCATGTCGTTTGTTTTCATGAAAACTATACTCGTAGATATTTCAATCAAGGTATGAAACGACCTTTAATTATTTTTGGATTTGTGTCAATGGGCCAACAAATTTACCCTAGATGCAAAATCATGATAACTTTCGAACTTGTCAGGTTTGAGGAATGACTAGGGTTTTACACTTCTAACTTGGTCCAAAGGGTTCCTAAACCAGTTTATGATATGTCTAAACACGTGAAATGATAGTTCTACCATTGTAAAAATAAAATTATATTTTTACCCTTTAAGTAAAAATGCGGGTCGTTACAACCCATGTTTTTAACCCCCTTTCAAATGGCGCCTTATAGTACAAGGTTTTTGGCAGGTTCAGTTATGTGAGATGGTTCGTAGGATGAGAGGACCATTTTATCTACTTTCTTTCTGTTCATTTTATCTCTAGCACACTTCATGTATAGCACAGGAATTATGGAGTTACGACTAATATGAGACATTTGTGGTTTCATTAGATATTGTTTTGTTATTGGCCTATTTAGAGGTCCCATATGATGATATATTGCTTATTTTGGAAAATGCAGTTCGGTATGGATGTTAATTACACTTTCCGCTACGTAGTTTAGAATGCACGATGATATATTCTACTGCACTTGACGATGATAAATGTTTCTCTATGTTATGTATCCGATTGTATTAGTAATTGAGGAAAATTAATTGGATTAAAGAAATAAAATTAAGCGACGCAATTAGGTAAATTAAGTAAGGACTCTTTCCGCAATGAAAGGGTCACCAATGTAACACCATGAGATCCATGACGTCATACACGTGTGATTCCACTTATATTACCCCAATTTTCATGTGCGAGTTTCATGGCATGAAAAATCAAGATAAAATAAGGAATCAAAGTAACTATACAAATGCACCAACTATGTAACACATGTATCCTTCCTATGATTCAAGGTATAACCGTACTACAAAATAACCATGTGAGGGACCAAAATAAACTGACACCGAAGATGCATATACTACATATTATATGTTAAATGCTACATGCCATGTACCAACCCATAAGGGTCTCTATCAAATACCGAAACCAAATGCAAATGAACCCATATCAAGTCTCTAACTAAATCAAATCATATTAACCATGAAAGGGATTCCGCTAAACAAAATATATAACCCGAGTAGGGTCTCCGATAAAGTAAAATATATAAACCACGTTGGGTATCCGATAAAATCAAACCATGTGTTGGGCCATTTGGGTCATCTTTACCTACTTATGTGACCCAGCAATTATGTACCCGAGGCTTCACTAAGCAGCTAGTGCCCCTTTGCCTATTGATGTGACCTAGCAGCGGAGAACTTGAAATCACTAGACAAGTATATAGTCCATTCACTTATTAATGTGACCCAATAGCAGGGGACTTAAAACCACTGACCAAGTATATAGCCAATTCGCCTATTTATATGACCAGCCATATAGTACATAAAACCACTGAGTAAATATATAGCCCATTTTGCCTATTGATGTGACCTGATGGTAGGGTACTTGAAATCACTAGACAATTATATAGGCCCTTTGTATATTATGTGACCTGACAATAAAGTACCTGAAATCATTTTGTAAGTTATATATCCCATTTACTTATTAATGTGACCTGGTTGTAGGGTACCTGAAATCATTGAGTTGGTATATAGCCCATTTACCTATTGATATGACCTGACAGTAGAGACTTGAAATCACTGGGCAAGTATACAGCCACCTTCGCCTATTGATGTATCGGCAGTAGGGTACCTGAAATCACATGATAAGTATATAGCCCCTTCACCTATTAATGTGACATGACGGTATGGTACATGAAATCACTGAAGAACATGCCACGTAACCTCATACAAGAGGGAGGGGGTTCGAACAGCCTTGTATGTATGCCACCCACGTGAAGAAGTTATTTTTTAATTCCAAAAATCAAAGCCATCATTCTACAGTGATGAGCTCTGGAGTATATAGCCCCTTCACCTATTGATGTGACCCACGATAGGATACCTAAAATCACTAGACAACCAATGTCCCTTCACTTATTAATGTGGCTTGATGGCAGGGTAGCTGAAAACCGTAAGGTCCAACCCACTTTAGGTTATCATGTCAAATTCAAATATCCCAAACCCATATGCCAAAAAACATGCTTACATAATAATATAATTATTACATAAATACGCCATGTATAAAATATCTATGCATGCAAAAGTTATAAATATCTACAAAATCAAAGAGATAAATCACATGTAAAGAGGCTAATTATCAATATGCAAACATATATTCTTGTACCAATCCAAAGACATAAAATGCTCATGAAAGTGAAATCATTTCATTCCAAATACCATCAACGATAAAACCAATTAGCCTAAATGCTAAAAAAATTCGTGTAGAAGTCCAAGTGAAATTCCTTTCAAAAATATCGAAATAGACCATGCCAAATACAACATGCTCATGCCTCCTAAAGCTATTAAGATTATGTATAGTTTTTAGCTTTCGATCTATTTAGGGTCAAAGTTAGTTAAAACTAGTTTATTTATGCATAGATATAACGTACAATATTTGAGGTAACTTCTCTAGCCCACTGACACAAATCTTGAGTGAATTAGAGGGTGATACACACCTTGTTGGAAAACCCTTGAAGTCTAATTTTCAACCCAACAATCGATTCACAAAAAATAGTTTTTTAGATAAATTTGTGGTCATTTTAGTGTGAAGGGGTCAAACCTGAAAAAATGGCATCAAAATTGATTTGACCCATATCGGATGGATCCACACTTAGTAGATCGATCTGACCACCATCCTGATCGATCCCGGCTCTTAGAGATTTACAAAAAATTTCCTAGAACAGTGCCAGATTGATCCGATATCCCTTTGGATTGATTCGATACCCCTTTGGGTCAATCCAACATCATCCAGATCAATCCTAATTGACTCAGATTTCATTTTTTAAAACCTAGTTGATTTTTCTTCGTTTTGGGGGAGTGTGGGACCCCCAAATTGACCCAACACCCTCTAAATATATAAGGGAAACCCTTGTAAAGCCTCATTTAAGTCTTTATACCCATTTAGAACAAAATGGGTAAGGATTATAGAGTTTTGGAGAACAAAATTGGAGTTCTTTCCAATTGGGTAAGTTTCACTTCCACACATGGAAATCATTCTAGAAAATTGGAAAGAATAAAGGATTTGAAATGATAGTAAGTACTCTTGCTAACTAATGTCAATTCCTTTATTGTTTATTGTAGATCATTATGATTTGATGATGAAACTCACTGTTTGAGTACTTTGTCTTGAAAACCAAGAAAGTTTTGCTCTACTTTGATTAATGTCATATTTGTGAGTAAAGTTTATGTGAATTGGGTGATATTTTCATCACTTATGCCAAATTCATTTGTTGAATCTCTATTTTCTACTAATATCTCATGTAAATCACTATGCACATTGAATCTAAGTATGTTTTGATCTTATGCTCATCTTTATTGTTAGATCCATGAAATTTTCCTTTGAAACTCATATGTTAAACATGCATTTGTCATAGATGTAAGAACAATCTAATAAAAATCTCTATAAAATTGATTGTTATGAAACAAATATGATTGATTAAGGTGGATCTCATTGAACTAACATAAGGAATATGAATTCTATTTACCTAGCATGAAATTGAGCATGAGAGAGTGTCTTTGATTAAAATAAAGTATGATTAAAACCATGATTTCTATATATGAATTATGAAATATGAACCAATGATTGGTGTTATTGGTTCATTTGAACAATGTAAATATCTTATAATATAAAAGATCATAAGAACCATGAATTATTGAAATCTCCTTGATGAAAATATTATATGTGATTTACATTAATGAAATATGAATAATTGAACCATTTTTTGGTTATATTGAACCATTGAATTATTGACTCTTATTAGGCCTTATTGAACTATCAAACTTTTAAACATAATTCAATGACAATTGATATATCACTATTGTTATTAAACTTTGACATGTTATTGAACCATTAAACTATTGAACCCTTTTTAGGTTTTATTGAATCCTTCTTAGGTCTTATTGAACTATCAAACCTTTGAACATAATTCGATGACCTTAACATTGAGTCTAGAATGATAAAAAGACTTAACCTTGGGTCTAAACAAGGGAGAGACTTAGCTCTAGGATGAAATAAAACATAATTTTGTACTTTAATGACTTAACCTTGGGTCTAAATAAGGGAGGGACCTAACCTTGAGTTTTAACAGGGGAGAATTTTATTGAACTTTGAACCATTAAACCTTTAAACTATTGAAGTTTTAAACACAATTTGATGACCTTAATATTGAGTCTAAAATGAGGAAGAAACTTAACCTTGGATCTAAACAAGGGAGGGACCTAGTTCTAAATCGAAATAAAGCATAATTATGTACTTTGATGACTTAACCTTGGGTATAAACAAGGGATGAATCTAATCTTAGGTTGAAACAGGGGAAAACTATATTGAACTTTGAACCATTGAACATCATTTTGGGACCTACCATTGGGTCACTACATTGAAAAACTATTGATATTGACTTTACTTTTGTCTCTTATTCATTTTGAACTTATTGAATCTTATTGAACACAGTTTCAGGACCTCCCATTGGGTCACTATGATAGAGAATGATGATTGAATCTTTGAAATCTATTAACAGGTCACATGAACTAATGAATGAAACATTTGATAAATTCTCTATGTAAATGAATCATGTGATACGATTTGTATTTGAACCCTATCGATAGGTAAATTAACCATTAAAAGAAATATGAAAATGAATATGAAAAGTGACACTGACAAGTTCTGAAAAATGACTAATACTACACCTAGCATTACTTGTAACATGTACTATTCCATTGTCCATGACCTTGTTTATGTCTGTGTTGCTCATTGATTGCACTCATGGATTGAAATATTATTGTTTTCTATAGTTGAACTTCATATTGTTATCCATGTTCATGTTACATAAGAGAAAACCATGTATAAGCCTTACCTTTATCACTTGAACAGAGTTTGCATTTGTACTTGTTGAACCTGTCAAACTTACCCTAGTTGACACAGGTTTAGGCAAATTGGTGGAGTGATCAGGTTGTTGTTAGGTGATGATGGATCCGATTAGAGGGATGTTTTTTTATTACATTTTCTATTTGAGACTTTACTTCGGAAATGTAATAATTTCAAATTTATGAATTGAATGTAGTATGCTTTGAGACCATTATTATAGCCTTGTAGATGTCACGTGATTATGGTCACTCATTTTATCATGCTCGTAACCACCTTACATTGAATAGTTGGATAAATTTACATTTCCGTTGCATTCTATTATCTTGAATGGAATGTTATGGATATAGAATGTGAGTGATTAATGCTTTTGTTAAATGTAAATGTTTTTGAATCACGCGTTATAGATTGGATGATGGGTTATGTCTTGGTAAGACATGAACAAATGTTTCAAATTATACACTTCCGTATGTATATGAATGAATTAGATTATATGACTATGATATAATATGTGATGTATGACTATCTATGCTATATAAATGGATCGACTTGTCAATATAACGGCTTCGAATTTGGGGCGTATATGGATGAGATCCGGGTCCGGATTCGGGGGAGTTACAGTTGTGAATGTGTGACATATAGGAATGCGGGGGATAAGTTATCGTGTGTGGGTCAAGCCAGGTTCAGGAAAACATAGAGTCACTAGTAATAGAGGGAGAGAAAGTTATAGTACTATAAAAAAATTTATGCTTTGTTGGAAAGGACGCATGGATTTTGAACATCTCGAAAGATTTGAAAGCTTTGTTTTGTCAATACACACACCAATATTGAGATTGATGCTCGGTGTGGCATGAGATGGCACCTCTCGTGGAATCAAAGTGTCATTGCAGGTATTACAACAATACCAATCATAAGTCATTATGTAGACTAAAATGATTATAGGGGGGGATAGAGTGAATAAAATCTTACCAAATTTTAAAATATAAATCAATTAAGATACAATTCCAACTAATGGTTCTTCTTTATACTAATTATGCAACGGAATACTTTTAACTATTTCACATGCTCCAGCACACTTAGGTAGCGTTTGGATAAACTTATAATTGACTTTTGACTTAAAAAAGAAGTAATTGATATTTATAGGTTTCGATCCTTCAAAATTTCCACATAAGTCAATAGCTTAATTTATTTGATAAGTTTTTGGATCCCAACTTAAAAATAAGTTGATTCATTACTCTCTCTCCTACTTATGACCTATGCATAAGTAACTATTTAATTTGCAAACCAAATGCAAAAACATAGGGACTTATGACTTTTGGAGTGTTATAAGTCATAAGTTGTTAAAAATAAGTTTATTCAAATGCTACATTAGAGAAACCAATTAGGAGCTGATACATTCCTGAGAGTGGTGGACTTTTTGACTTTTTGTAGCCTATCATTACGGGGGTTTTAACAAGCCTTTTAGAGGAGGGGCATGAACTTTGGTTTATAAAAAAATCTCAATATAAAAACACTCTTTAATATAAGGGCATATTGGTAGTTTTACATCTATAGGTAAGTTTATAGACGAGGGGGGAACTATTTATTGTCATAAATTAAAGGAGTATATTCTATAATAAACCCTATTTGTTAAAAAATAATATCCTACGTAATATAAGTTATTATAATAGTGGTAAAGAAGATAATGCCATAACAAATGATCATATTTCATATATATTAAAACCATATAATGATATTAATTTATTTTATTATACTATTTTCATCATATTATTAATAAATCATTGGTATATAAATCTGATTATTATATGAATATAATTATACTTCATTATCATATAATTTGTTATTGTAATATTATTATGTAAATTATGTTTATATTAGGCTGTGTTTGGCAGCCACCTGCAATGAAAGTATTTCATTTGAGTTTTTCAAGGTAAATGAAGCAAAAAAAAGATGAATCATAATGATTTCATTCAGATTTGTAGTGACTTGTGCTTGATTACATCAGTCATTTCATTTTAAACTTATGATAACTTCATTTCTAATTTTATTTGTTAAATAAATATATATTTAAATGAACTCATCATGATTTATCATCTCATGGCTTACATATGCCTTGGAATTTAAATGAAATGATTACATTATAGGTGGCTGCCAAATAAGCTATTAAAGAATGAACCTCACCCTTAAAATAAAAATAAAAATAAAAAATCCTCACTTATAAGCAAAAAAGCCAATTCTTGGAATTGGGCTGCAATTGCAATCCATGACCATGCACAACAAACAGCTGAAACAACAATTAGCATTAAATCCCTAGGTATGATTCCAACCCACTGAATCAAATGCAGACCAGCCCAGCATACCACAGCCCTAACACCGTACACCAACTGCATGGTCGAAGTCGAGGTGGGATTTGGCGCAACAATTTCAAGTGAGCCTAAATTAGGAATGACCCTAGGGCTGACAAATCAGTTCCGAAAAAGTAATTTTACATTTTAGGAGATGCTTTTTTACTTTTGGTGCTGATGTGTCGGCCGTAAGGTCATTCCTAATTTAGGCTCAAGTTGTCTCACCAAATTCTTAGGGGTCGAAGTCACTCGTTGCCACCGAAGGCCACACCACGGTGAACTATTTTACTTTTACCTTATGTTCCAACTTCCACGCCATTACTGAAACTCAATAGAGCGAGCGACCAAAATGAATCCCCCAGAAGCCAGAGAACCAGTTAGACGCGAGAGCTTCTAGCGACGCTGTCGGTAATTGACAAGATACCGTCTAATTTACTGCTATCTGCAAGTCTGCAACCATCGACCTGCGAAACGCCTTTGAAGGTGGGAGAGTAATAAAATTCAGGAGAAGCATCTGGATTTACTCATCTTTCTATATTTCTTTTAGCGTTTGTTGATCACTCGCCCCCATCAACACAGTCGACGATGATGCGAAGGTACAATCTATCTTGATTTCTCTCTCAATTGCGTTTTTCAAACGCGTCCAAGGGTATCAATTGTTTGATCTAATCCAGTTTAATGAAATGGTCTGGGGTTCGATCTTTTCAATCCTCGCACCACATTGTGGGGTTTATTTCTCGAAACGTGATATCTGTAGTGCCTATAAACCAATCTTTGAAATGCTCAAATGGGTTTTCCTTGTTTGTTCGCAAACCCTCGGAGCTCGTTAGGGTTTTTCGTCTATTTTACTTTCAGTTGAACTTCCCATCAGCTGTTTTATTATTATTATTATTATTTTTAATTTTTAACATTTCAAGGAGAAGTGGGTGACATGTAATTTTCCACAACAGGTGCATTTTGGAGTTTTCTTCAGGTCGATCGGTCAGGCGGATTCCCAGGCAGATTACAACTCAGGTATGTATAACTCATCCATGTTTCAGATTGTATCTCGTTCTTAGTTAGGCTGCGTTTGGCAGACACCTGTAATGTAATCATTTCATTTGAGTTTCTCAAGGCTTTTGTAGCCACAATGGGACGGTTTGTAATGAACTCATTCAGATTTGCACTGATTTGTGCTCGATAACAGTAGTCATTTCATTTTATAGAAAAACCTAAGATGACTTCATTTTTAACAAATCAGTATAATTTTTTTTTTGATGAATACGAATCGGTATAAATTTGAATGAGTTTATTACAAACCATCACCTCCTCATGGCTACAAATGCCTTGAGAAACTTGAATGAAATGATTACATTACATGTGGCTGCCAAATAGGCTATTATTCAATGATTTATTGTTTGGTTGATCACTATTTCAAATAGGATTGGATTAGATTCAACATGATCTGAAAAGAATATTGCATTGCCCATTAGCCACCCTCCAACCAAGCTTTTACTGTTATACACCTCAGGATGTTAGATTCATTTCATGTTTCTAGATAGTGGCCAATTATCAGCTTATAAAGGGAAAAAGATACCATACAAATGATAAATGTTTATTTTTTTGGTTCTAGTAAAGCTTGGAACTAGATATTTATGTTTTATGCCCTCATTACATTCTCATTTTTTAGTTGTTGTTATGATTGTTTTTTTTTCCAAATTAGACATCTCTCAAAAAAGAAAAAAGAAAAAAAAAAAGAAAATAAAGAAGAAGAAGCTGGGAATACTAGTAAAATTTGTTAGTGATCTTTTTTTTTTTGTTGGGTAATTTTTTGCAGCAGACATCCTTTTCCCTTTCTTCCAGAAAAGAATTCTCAGTTGTGCCTCAACAGAATGCATCACAAGGATCTGGTTCCACTGGTAAACCACCAGAGTCAGGGAGCCATATCTCAAAAATTTTCATTGGAAGTGTTGCAGTTGGTGCTGCTGTCATGGCAGCTTATCAAACTGGCTATTTAAACCAATTTCATGTTAAAAAGGGGCATTCTTCTATTGATTCGCCCAAGTTTGATGGTGATAATAAAACTTTGGAGGACATTGGAAGTTTGGGCGAGCAAGTAGTTCAGCCAAACAATCAAGGGGCAAACAGACCCAGCCCAGATGTGGAACATACTGAGAAAAACACTGAGGTTCATTCAGATCTTCCCACTATTCAGGATCTGAACAGAAGGGAAGATGTAAACCAGGTCGAAGATAGGTCAGAAGTGACACCTGTAGAGGATGGAATCCCTGTCCAAGAGAAAGACTTCCCAAGTTTCCACCAAGGTAGTATGGCATCTGATGGTCAAAGTCCTACTTCTGATGCATCAGTTGAAGACAGTCTTGACTTGAAAAACCCTGGAAACGGTTACACATACACAGAAAATAGTATGGAACAGACTGAAGGAGATGGCAGTGCACCAAATTTTCCTGACACAAAGGTGGTTCTTGAAGAAGCTGAGACGAAGACAACTCCAGCTCATCATCTTAACTCAAAAGACATGCCAGGGGTATAAGCATATCATGCCCATCAGTTTCCTTATAAATGATTTAATGAATATTTGCTGGTTTACTCTATATGCCCTTGTTTGCAGATCCACATCACAGTTCTTAAGAAGTTATTCTGGGAAATATATATTTTGTAACCATGTCCCCATTCCATGCAAACTGTTTTTGTTATTAGTCGTGGTAGGTCTCTATTGCTTAATGATGCCTACTTTAAAACTTCAACACCAAGCTGTGTTCAAAACCTGTCTTCACCTACTTAGCTGTATAAAAAAAACTGCTTTGTTTGAACACTCCCCCAGCAATTACTATATATATATATAGATGCCCATAAAATTTCAACATATTGACAGTCATCGTTTGTAGGATAGCCACCTTAACTTTGCTGGTATGATATAATGAATTTTTTTATGTAACTTTTACTGGGCCAATCTTTATATCTGGTGTTATATCGTAACCACAAAACATGAAGAATTGAAACTGGAAGCCATCTGGTCCTTCACATGTATATTCTCCACATGAAACCTCAGTGCGTTTGCACCTTAAAGTCTAATAATCCTTTTCTGTATAATATTATAATAATTTTTTTTAGCAGTCTAGTGATTGATCTTCTGCCTTAATTTGGTGTTTCACAATTAATCTTATCACCCCCCTTTTTTATTTATAGAATCAAGCAAGAAAAGCATGGAAACAACCTCTCTAGAAATGGGGGTAAGGCTGCGTATATCTTGCCCTCCCTAGACCCCACGATAGCGGGAGCCTCGTGCACTAGGTTGCCCTAGTCAAGCAAGAAAAGCATCTTTCAAGAATGACCTCCGAAATTTCCATTTCAAATAATAGTCTTCAACTTCCCTTTGTAAACAAAATTTCTCTTGCATCTCTTACAGTAATTAGATAGCACTGAAAACACCTTGGAGTAGCCACATGTACAGTTTCCTTGTCTACATCAGCCTCATGGCCCGGTGTGTACTGCACTTGATCCCCAAAAGGGTTAATGCTTGGGAGTTGAAAGATTACATGCCTATTAGTCTCCTTAGTAGCGTTTACAAGTTCATTGCTAAGACTTTGACTTTGAGACTAAAGTGTGTGACGAAAGGTGTTATTTCTCAATCTCAAGGGGCTTTCATTGAAGGGAGGCAAATTTTGGACGGGGTTCTCATTGCTAATGAGTGTATTGAAGATAAGAGGATCTTGGGTAGAAGTGGGGTGATTTGTAAGCATGATATGGAGAAAGCTTATGACCATGTTAATTAGAATTTTTTGGATTATATTCTTAGGAGAATGGGGTCTGAGCCCAAATGGAGAAGTTGGATTTTCTATTTTATTTGTTCGGGCTCCTTTTCTGTCTTACTTACTGGGAGCCCTATGGGGTTCTTTAGGAGTTTTAGGGGTCTCAGGCAGGGGGACCACCTGCTGTCGCCTCTCCTCTTTATCATGGTTTCCGAGGTTCTTAGTAAGATGATCTGTAGAGCTGAGTCGAGATTTATTAGGGGTTTTGATGTAGGAACCGGGGGAGTTTCGATCTCTCATCTTTAATTTGTGGACAACACCATGGTTTTCTGTGAAGCTAATGTGGAACACTTGGGTTATTTTTGATATATTCTTAGATGTTTTGAGTCCGTCTCGGGTTTGAATATCAATTTAGCTAAGAGTGAAATCTTTCAAATTGGGGAGGATGTGGACATTGATAATTTGGCTTGGATTTTAGATTGTAAAGTTGGTTCCCTTCCTTCTATTTATCCTGGTTTGCCTTTGGGTGCGAATTATAAATCAAAATTTATTTGGGATCTAGTTATTGAGAGAATTTTGTTGTGATTGGAGTCGTGGAAGGCCCCCTCATTTCCAAGGGTGGTAGGCTTACTCTTATTAAGTCTATTTTATCAGCCATCTTGAATTATTCTCTTTATTCTTGATTTCAGTGTCGGTGGCTAATAGGATTGAGTGTAAGTTTCGAAACTTTTCATGGAATGATGAGCCTAATCATCATAGATATCATCTGGTGATGGGATTATATTTATATGCCAATTTGTAACTCTGGGGGGGGGGGGTGGTGGGTATTAGAAACTTGAGGTGTCACAACAAGGCCTTATTAGCTAAATGGCTTTGGAGGTTTGGTACTGAATTAAATAGTCTTTGGTGTAGTGTGGTGGTGGATAGATGCGCTGTTCACTCGAAATGGGAGTCTTGTGATGTTAAGGAGGCATGGTTGTGGGTTGTGGAAGTCGATAATGATGGGGAAGTTAGATTTTTGGAAGTTTATTCGTTTCGGCCTTGGTTTGGGAATTGATATGAGGTTTTGGGAGGATCTTTGGATTGGTGAGGTTACTCTTAAGGAAGGTTTTAACAACTTGTTTCATTTGGTGGGTGATCCTCAGGTGTCGATGGCTGAATCCTTTGATTCATTGAATGATGTGTGGATTTTGAGTCTTCGTAGGAATCTGAATGATTGGGAGATGAGTGAGCTAATGAGATTTATGCATTTTTTGTCTAATCACATGTCGGTATTGAATAAAGGTGATAGTTGGGTTTGAACCATTAACAATAAGGGTATTTTCTCGGCAAAATTGTTTTACCAGGAATTAATGTAGTTTGATGATTCTTTTATTCCCAATAGAAGCATTTGGAACTTGGGCATCCCTTCTAAAATCTCTTTCCTTCTGTGGAACGTTTTTCTGGATAAAATCCTTACTTTTAATCATGTGGAGGTTGACCATCACTTTATTAAAGACCATATTAAGAGAGGAAACATCTGTACCCCCTTCATCCACATTCATGATCAACTAGCTGATATCTTTACTAAGGGACTTAGTGGGGCATACTTTCTGTATCTCATGGGCAAGTTGGGAATAATCAATACCTATTCTCCAACTTGAGGGGGAGTGTAGGCATATATGTATGCTAAGGGTATTTATGTCATAATGTATCTACGTATATAGACCAGAATATTGGTGTATAAGAGCTCATGAATAAATACTCTAGTATGTAGAGATCATCTCTAACGTACACAATTCATCACAAAACACATCTATTATTCTCTTCTTATTTTCTCTCTTGTTCCTCCAATTTCTCGTCTTTTTCTTCTTGTTTTCCCACTTGTAGGAATCCAATTGTTATGTGGTTGAAGTTTGAACCATTTAGGCCATCGGTTTGTACTTATTTTAGTGCATTTCATGGTTGGTTTGCGGCTTAACCACCTATAGGGTTGGTCCTGGTAAAGCTTGTCCAATCTGAGCTTTTAAAACATTGGGAGAAAGTGCTATACTGGACTTATCACCTTTGTCCCATGGTAATTTATCAGTAAATGGAATTATCAATTCAAGGTTGGTCTTGCTGGTGCTTGCTAGAGTCATTTTATTGTGGAGTCAAGATGGCTCCTATATTTCAACTTGTTTTGTATATTCTGAGAAATCTTTAATTTTGAACTTTTTGTAAGGTTGTTGATGCGGACAATCAAACAAGACTTATGTATGTACTCCCACATAAGATGACACGGTTTAAATGTACATGTTATGTGGGGTTGATTAGAATTATCTAGGGGTGCATTAATTTTGTAACAAGGCCAGTAGTGCCAAGGTTAGTTTAGATTTTTTTGGGTTTTCAGTTATAATCCTGTTTTTCACTTTGGACCCAATTTTTCTATGGCCAAAACTTGACTTTTTGGCTTGATTTGGTGTTATTAGATAGGTTATTCAGTTGCCTTTCTAATGAGACCAAGATTGCGCAAATCTAAGGTGATTTGGGAAAGTTATGACCAAATTAACAAAAAAGGGGAATAGTATTTTTTAGAAAGTCATAAGTTTGAATTTTTAAGAAAATAAGTTTTTAAAAAGTTTTATGTTTTTAGAAAACTTGGTTAGCAAGTTTCTAAATTTTGCAAGTTTCCAATTGCTTAACGTTGTAAGCTTATTTAAAGGCAACCCCTCCCCCATAATTTGATAGTGAAGAATAAAGAATTGTTTTGAAGATTTGGGTGTTCCCAATGTGTGACTGTAGCCATGTTCTTCTCCAAGGGTTGATGCCACTCATTGCTCCCCTCTCTCTTCTTTTTCCGTAGGTGTAACCACAAGTTCCCTTTTTTCCTTTAAGGTAAATCTCCATTCTTTTTCTTTATCTTTTAGTTTCTTCATAACTTTATATTTCTTTCTATACTATTCTTTTTTCATTCTTTTTGTCATATTCTTCTTTCTTTCTTCCTTTTTCTTCTTCTTCTTCCTTCTCTTGAAACCTCCATTAGAGCAAGGTTCAAAATGTCGATGTCGGTGAAAATATCAGTCAGGCCAAAATAAGACATATCGGAAATGGCGGAAATGGCGGAAATATCAAAAAAAAATATTGTAAAAAATGTGGAAACTTAAGAAGCATATTTTAATCTAACTACAAATGCACAAGGAGACAAATATAATTTATTAGGAATGATAGCTTATTTTTGTACACTTGTATTTTAATATTTTTTAAAAATACACATGAATACATAATGGCTGACAAAAATATTATAATCTAACTGTATAAGCATATGGAACAAGTAGATTCTCTTCCTTTTCTTCTTTCTTATCTTCAACTTCTTTCTCTCCCTCTTTTTACTTTCTTTGAAATTTATTGTTTATAATTTTTTATTATAACACAATATTGATATTAGACAACAATACACTGTGAAAGGGGAATATTGGCTCAACACCGACATCGTACATTGTGTTGACCAAAAAATGAATTTTTATAATGTACTTAATGTTTCGTGTCGGTATAGGAATATATCATGTCGATCTTGGTAGACATGGACATATGTCGAAAGATATTTAAGATATTTCGAGATATTTGATACCATGTATGGGAAGAATTGGATCATTACTAGTCCTTTGAATGGGAAAGTACTAATTAGGGATTTAAACAGACCAAATAAAAAATAGATATAAGCATATCCGTATTTGAATCCTTTTACTTAACCAAATATTGGATACAGATATGGATATACAATGGATATTTAAAATAAAATCTGTATTCGTATTTGTTTACTTAACTGAATATCAGATACGAATCCGGATATATCCAGTAAACAGGCTTAATTGCAAGCACAAACCAATCTCCAAACCTACAAAAACAGGGATGAAACCTAAATGAATCATACTGGTCATTCTTCTTCTTCTTCCTAGCAACACTGATCGTCTTCTTCTTCCTAGCAACAGTGGGTTAGGCTGTTAGGTTTTTCTCTTCTTCTTCTTGATGGCAGCAGGTTAGGGTTTTCAGTTTTCTCTTCTCCCTTATTTGCCTCTCTCTGTTTAGTAGTTGATTCTCATGCAAAGTCCAAAAAACGAAAACGATGGACCTAGATGCAGCATGTTAGGTTTTTAGTTTCCCCTTCTGCTGATCTTCTCCCTTTTTGACTTCTCTTTCCCTCTTTGTTGAGTAGCTGAGTTTGTGACTCTTGTGCAAAATGAAAAAGAGTAAAATGATGGATTGGAGCTAGATGCCCCCCACACCCTTGATAGTTATAAGAAGATTAATTCCATGTTTAAATTACTTAGTTATAGTTTATTTAGTTTATAGTTCATTGCAAAAACATAAGGATCACGTGTTTACTGTATAAATACCTCTACACATAAAGTTATACATAGCCAACACTCTCCCTTTGACAATACACCACGTAATAAAGGCAGCCTTAGTTTATTCCCCTTTTCATTCTCTTTTTAATAAAATTGTTATTGATCAAAAAATAAAAAATAAAGGCAGTCTTAGAAGGCATTTTCGATCCCCAAATACTGCTGTAATGCCACAATCAAGGGCTAGAAGGGGCCAAAACTTGGAAAAGAGATTTGAGAAAGAAAAGGATGTTAACTTCAAGGCTCCAAACTCTTAAATCCTCCTCCTCCGGATTCCCCATAGCAACATCTTCAAGCTTTGCACTCCAACTCTTAATCATTTAAAGACTGCCAAAGATGCAGATTCCATGCAAAAGCATTGAGATCTTTAGAGATGTGTTAAAATATACCCATTTTTCTGTGCAGAGATGAAGCCATGCTGCTCTTTCAAATCAATTTCTTTAATCCTATTCAGAGTCTTGCTCTTCTAAACCTCCACACCACTCAGATCCTTCTTATTCCTTATCCTAAGAATCCTTTTCAAAGCCTTCAACTTCTGACACAGGACAAAACCAGCTGAGCCTGAAAATTGAAAACCTCTCCACATGGCAGGCTAGTTTCTCTTTGAGATTGTGGATTCTTTCCTTTTTGAGGTGGCTTCTTGGGCAATGGACACCTAGGAATTTCATTGAGTATCTTTTATTTATTTACTTATTTTTTTGAAAGATAAGGAAAGGCTTTATCAATAGTTAAGCAAAATAAAAAGAAACAGGAATGTATGAGAGATACACCCCAACAATGGGAAGATTTTAACAAATACATATGAATCCCAATCAAATATTCAGTCATGAAGTCTGATGTCCCTAACCATAGGGATATGAGACACCCAATTCAGCAACAGTGAGAGGATATCTTCTGGGATTTTGGACCCATCCCTCGAAGCTCCTTAAAAAATCCTCTTGTTTCTTTCAGTGCATAAATCTATAATCCACCTTAGACATGCAATTCCATTCCAAAATCACATCCCTGATACTTTCTTGCCGCACCCAAGGTCTTTTGAATTGGAGAAGCATAAAACTCCAAACCTGCAAATCTATTTTGCAATATGAAAAGATATGATTTATGGATTTGGCAACAGCATGACAGAGATAACAACGATTAGGCAACACCATCCCCTTTGCCATTAGATTATCGATGCTCAACTCCTACAATGGATCACTAACCATAGAAGGAAAGAGACCTTAAGGAGAGCCTTTGATTTCCAAATGAAACTGCTTTGAAAGGAGCTGTTAGGAAAATCTCTCAGCAGGTGGAAGGACCGGACAATAATACAACCTGAGCTGTCACCCTTCCACATTCTCTTATCTGAGTCCTCATTACCCATGACGGCTCCATCCAAGATAGACAATAGCTGGGCGGCCTCTGGGATTTCCCAGTCGTTGAGAGAGTGACGGAATTGAAGGTTCCACGATGTAGAGGACTGCACTATAATCATGTGCTCTCAAACCCAACCCTTTTTGTTCTAAATGACCTTTTGAGAGATTTGCTTTCGTGCCTTTGTTTTTTGATATGTATTGTGTGCTGTTTTCCTTTGCTGTATTTGTATTGACTTTTTCCTCTTGTTTCTTTAATAAAATCGTCATTCCTCAAAAACAAAACAGAAAGATTTGATGTGACATCTCTATAACTTGAATTGTGGACTTGTACTGTGAACCTAATTGTCGTTGTTATTGTAATATATATTCTTGGAACCCTGAAGGTAAGGCAATAATGATTTTTTTAATTGTCCTTCAAAATTTTGAAGACTCTCAATCTGTTCACTGTTTCAAACTGAGATTATCTACAATCATATCTATAATTTTATCATGTGTGTGACTTTTCTATCTCATTGACTGGGGTCATTCCTTTGAAAGGTTTAGTTTACTTGTTATCTACTAATTATAAGTTCTTTTGAACCTTTATTTTTACTGTTGGTGGTAGTCTGACCCTTGCCAAATGTTTGTTGTAGTTTTCCAGCTCTCTCATGCGAATTTGCCTCAGTTGATGTGAATGATGTGTTGGGAACAGTAAGTTTTTATCATTCAGCATATTTCTAGTTTATTCTATGCATTTCATTTGGCTTGATGGAGTTCAAATTATGTTCTTCTAGAGCTATTGTTTTATTCTGAAAAAGGGAGTTGTTCTTATAACCTTTTATTTCATGCTTATAATTTGTAGTGAGGGTATAACAATCTTGCAGGATGGATTCATCATAACTGTTTCTGACCAGACCTTGATAAAATTCTTACCAAGCCCTTGTAGCCTGGGGTTACTCAATTAACCTAGCCCATTTCCATCTCTCCCATATCATGGTGGTAGTGTGATCTGTGTTTTTGGGGATTATTGAGAAGGCAATATCCAACAAGGCAGATGCACTAGCTCTCCTTCACAGGCTGAGACTTGTAAAAAAAAGCTGAATATGGCTCAAAAAATTTATTAGTTAATGAAAGGAAGAAAAAAAAAGAGAATTGGAGACTCCCCATACCATTAGGGAAGCTAGAACCTTAGGACTCATTGAAAAATGAAAACCTTGTTCTGGTATGGGGGTGGTGATTCTATGAGGGCCGAAACTCTGCCTCTTTAACACAGTATCATATTTTCTTTTACTTGGGTTTGGAGAGATTGATGATACAGGGTGATTGTCTCATTGTTGGGTGCTGGTTCTAACATGGGTGGAGGGATCCCTAGAGATTATCTCTCATTATTAGAGAGATGAGGGATCTTGCATTAGGTTGAACATTTTGTTCCATTGGATGCCAGGACACAAGGTTTAAAAGATCGGGATGTGGACTGGTTTAACTTGCCTGATCTATGGCTGTAAATTTTGAAAAAAAAAAAAAAAAATGGAAAAAGTGAAATGCTTGGAAACAAAAGATAAAAAAATAATATGGTGCGTGTTTAAGCATTATTAATAGATAAATGAGACTGACATAACCAAGAAAAATTGATATGTGTAAATTCTTAATAATAATCTATTGCCCTTTTGCTCAAGAAGTATGGGAGGAAGTGCCGAGAGAGGTTGGTATTGCTTGGATGATCTCTAGGAGTTTCATGGACCTTTTCCAATGTTGGAATATTGACAAGAGTCCCAAAAAGTGGAGGATCCTGTGAGGTTTGGTATGCCCAGCAGTTTGCTGGGCTATTTGCCTTGAAAGAAATCAAAGGATGTTTGAGAATCATGCAGCGCTAACTTTAATGTTTATACAAAAGCAGAGGATTTGATGCAGCTCACAAGAAAGAAGGGCTCTTCTTGGTGGGATATGGGCCAAAATAACCAAGACAGAATAGGGTTGCCAAAATGATCAAGAAAGATGATGTCAGAAGATGTGGTCATGGTAACTTCAGGACAGAGGTAGGGTCAAACAAGTTCTGTTTATAGTTAACAGCATGATATCAAAAGAACTTTACAAGGTTTAAAATGATCTTAAAGTTAGGCTGCTGGTGGATATGGATTGGGACTGAGACAGCAAGGTATGTGGGGCTTGCAGGTTGAATAGTTTCAGAACAAAAGCTAAAACATGTAATTTATGGGACACTAGAAGCTAATCAGAAACAGGGTGTGTGATCAGATTTAAAACTGAAAAGCATTTGTTCTGGCCTAACTAACAAGCTGTGTAGGCCAGGAGTCCATACCAATATTAACTCAAACTATACCAGATGAATAACTTCACTTAAGATGAACCTTTCTTTTTTTGATAAATGACGATTTATTAAGAGAAACGAAGGAGAGAAACAATACAAAGGGCCACAAGGCTACCCTAAAATATCAGGCAGCACATTAGATCTAACAACATTGGGCAAGAAAACCCCCCATTTAGCAATTTTATCCGCCAAACCATTTTTCGATCTCAGAATATGGGTAATCCCCGCATCAAGAAAAACAATAAGATCCCTTATTTCATGAATAAGGTGTGCATATTTCCAAGAGCTCGGGGATAAACCCAACCCCTAACTAATGACCACCGAAGAGTCCCCTTCCACCAAAGGCTGGAACAAGTTCAGAGCACGAATCTCCCGAAGACCCTTTACTTCGGCTTTGGTAGAATCTGCCATACCCAAAGGACCCGCCACGATCGAGATAATGTCCCATTTGAAATCCCGAATCACACACCCAAAGCCACTAGGTCCCGGATTTCCCAAGGAGGAACCATCAAAATTTTACAAACACCAGGCGGGGGGGGGGTGGCAACCACTCAAGAGATGACCCCCTCTTCATAGAGCAATTTCGAGAGATGCAGGTTCTCCAATCCCGAACAAAATCCACCATCGACAGCCCATGAAACTCCTTGGTTACAAACAACCAACTACCGGTTTCCCGAATAATACCATCAATAACCTCTTTGCAAGGCTTACCTTTGTCATAAAAGATTCTTAGGTTCCTTTCTTTCCATATGTTCCAAATCACTGCGTGACATAGGTAGCCCCAAAAACATTATCCCCTCTCCCCCAAACCACCCACACACCAACTGGCAAACATATCCAACAAATCTCTAGGCATCACCCAAGAACAATTTAACTTAGCAAAAAAATAGTTCCAGATTGCTCTTAAGTAATCACAATAGAGAAATAGATGATTTAAGGATTCCTCCTCCTTTTTGCACAACACACCAATTGGGCGACAATGCCATGTGAGGTCGTCTACGCTACAACGTATCCATCGTATTGATTCGATTAAGAGCCTCTGTCCAAGAGAAAGCTTTTGTCTGAGGGGGAATAACAGGCTTCCAAATCTTAGAACAAGGGAAAGAACACATGGATTCATTGGAATGGCATAAGGACATGAACACCGATTTAACCGAAAAACGCCTCGATGAATCCAAGGCCCAAACTCTTTGATCTTCAAAGGAAGGGGAAAGGAAAACCACATTAAGATTCGACATTATTTCAGAAACCCATAGCGCTTCCTAGTCATAAAGATCCCTAGAGAAAGCTAGGTTCTAGGAAAGACCAGAGGCAGAACAAGAAATAACCTCTGACACTTGGCCTCCCTATTACAAGCAAGCCTGAAAAGCCTAGGGTATTTGGAAGAGAGGCAAAGATCTTCTCACCAAATATCCTCCAAAAAACGAATAGAAGAATCGTTCCCCACCACAAATCTGAGGTGAGGAGCAATAAGGTGGAAGAGAGAAATAATATTTTTCCAAGTCAGAGACATAGAGGATTTAGAAGAAAGATTAACATCCCATCCATTTGAGTGATAGCCCTACTTAGTAGAAATGATGGAATGCCAAAAGCTCCCTCTCTCATTTGAAAACCTCCAAAGCCATTTGGATAGCAAAGCCACATTCCGATCTTTCAGACGCCCAACATCTAATCCCCCAAGAGATTTAGGTCTAGAAGCCACCTCCCACTTGACCAAATGAGTCCTGTTTTCTCTACCACCTTCCCATAAAAGAATCTTGTTGGCACTTTTCCAACACCTTCACCACCTTGGTAGGCATTCTGAAGAGGGACATGTAATACACCGGAATATTAGCTAAAGCGGATTTAATCAGAATAATTCTGCCCCCCAAGGATATATAAGATTTTTTCCAGCATGCCAACTTCTTATTCACCCTCCCCACCGCCGGATCCCAAAAGGTACAAGACTTTTGATTGTCACCCAAAGACAGCCCAAGATATTTCAAAGGCCAAGTATCCACATTACAACCCAACAAAGAAGCGTAGCGGTGCACCACCCCTTCCTCCACCCCAATATCCACCAAGCTAGATTTTGAAAAATTTAAGTCCAGAAATAGTCTCAAAAATCCTGAGAATATACTTTAAGTGAACTACTTGTTCATCCAAATCTTTCAAAAAACAAATAGTATCATCAGTAAACTACAAATGGGACACATGCACACCCTCCCTCCCTATCTAGATCCCTTCAATTGGCGAAGAGGACATAGCTTTTGACATTAAAGCGCTAAAGGCTTCCGCCACCAACGAAAATAAGAACGGGGATAAGGGATCACCTTGGCGAATACCTCGGGAGGAGCTAAAAAACTCTTTTGAGGCTCCATTTACCATAATAGAGAAATGAGGATGATCTAAACAACTCATGATCCATCTATTCCCAAAACCCTTCTTGATAAGCACCCACCTAAAAAAATCCCAGTCTACCCTATCATAAGCCTTTCCATAATTATCTTGCACACCAGACTTGATTTCTTCTCTTTCAACAAACCATCCACGCATTCCGAAGCAATAAGAATTTCATCCATTATTTGTCTACCTTTCACAAACACTCATTGAGAGACATCAACCACCTTCCCAATAACCTTCCGCAACCGCAAAGAGAGCACCTTAGCCATAATTTTATAAATACTTGTGACCAAGCTAATGGGCCGAAAATCCGAGAGAGTAGCCGCCTCTTCTTTCTTTGGGATAAGCACTAGAAAAGTATAATTTACTCCCAAATTGATAATGCCACTTGCAAAAAATTCCTCAAAAACCTTCAAGATATCAACTTTAATGATTTCCCAACATTCCTGATAGAAAAGCATGGTAAACCCATCCGACCCAAGAGATTTATCCTTAGCCATTCCAAAGACGGCCTATTTAATCTCTTCTTCAGCGAAAGGACCCTCCAAAAGATTCACATCCAAAGGCTCCAACCTTTAGTAAACAGATTGTCAATATAAGGCCTAACACCCCCTCCTTCAAATAAAGAGAGGTGTAAAACCGGATAGCTTCGTCCTTGATTCTATCCAAGTCTTCCACTGTCTCCCCTTCAATGACCAACTTGGAAATAACATTCTTTCTATTTCTTTCATTAGCAATCTTGTGAAAAAACTTTGTATTACCATCCCCCTCCTTGATCCACTTACATTTCGCCTTTTGATTCCAATGAATTTCTTCACATCTAAGACTACCCTCCAAGTTTGCCAACAATTCTTTTTTCTTATCCACCATCTCTTGCAGGATAATTCCTTCCCCACCCCCCATATTCTCAATCTCCTGAATCTCCACCCAAATATCATTCTTCTTTGCAGCCAATCTACCAAAGGTGTTTAGGTTCCACTCTATCAAGTGTTTTTTAATACATTGGAGTTTTTTTTTATGAACCAGAAACCCTCTCAACCCTCAACCACACATCCCGTCCACCACATTCTCACATTATCATGGAAAGAGTGATGGAGAGTCTACATATTCTCAAATCTAAAGGTGAAGGACCCTAATTCAGCTTTGAAGTGTGCAGCAAAATAGGCCAATGGTCAGAGACAATCTTAAGGATACCTTATTTAAAAAACCGAGGGTACAACTCTTCCCAATCATTTGAGATAAGGAACCTATCCAATTTGCACAAAGTAGGAGGGTCACACCCATTTGTCCATGTAAATTTGGCATTAAGAAGTGGGTAATCCCTAAGAGAACAATCATTGACGAAAGCACCAAAATTTCGCATGCTTCTTGTTACCTTAGAGGAGGTATTCATGGCTAAATCTAATGACGTTGAAATCTCCACCAATCAACCATGGCCCAGCCCAATAGCCCCTCACATCAAAAAGCTCTTCCCTAAAAACCTGTCGATTATAAGGAGAGGACGGAGCATAGACTCCAGTAAACATCCACTTAAACCCCATGTCAAATTCCACAAATCTCACAGAGATAGAGAAAGACCCCACCAAATCATCTACCTTATTAACCACCGTTGGATCCCAAGCAACTAGCACCCCACCTGCCGTCCTACAAGCGGGAATCTCCAACCAAGAAGACAACTCCCTTCCCACTGTACTTCACACCAACAAAGGAACCATTTTTTCTTTTTTTGTCTACTACAAGACCACCACCTAAGGCTTATATTTCCTAATGCATTCCTTCACAGCCCTTCTTTTGTTAACACCCGCCAACCCCCTCACTTTCCATGATAAAATCTTCATAAAGTAACAATACTTTTTCCCCTTCCTAATTTGGCATTTCTTTCCAAGCTTGCAGAAATTGTCCCATCATTCATGGCCCACTCCAATTTTTAAGTTTCCTATTCCCTTTTGCAGAAATTCTCTTATCTGTTTCATTCAGGTGTTCCTCAGATTCTTCCATGTAATCGAAAAGAAGCATAGACTTCTCATCCCTATCACAAACTGTTAGCCCCATATTCTCCATAAAAACATCCACATCTTTCACCTTAGAGGTGCCACACAAACCCTGCACTCCATATTTCCATTCACTCTTTTCTGAACCGCAACCATCCACCGGAGATTTATGGCATTCCACATTTATATAAGAAGGCTGACCAGAACCACTAACCAGATATAAGCTAGAGTAGGAAGAGTATTGAAAATGAGAATTCGCAGAGAAAGGAGTGAAAGAATTTAAAGCTGGACAATTAGGAGATGGTAAAGGGAGCATACCTCGACCCTCGGAACCACAATTGTTGGACACGATCTGACTAGAATCAATAAAAGATGGGGATGTGCCATTGGTAGCCACCCTCACAGGATCCCCACTTGATGAATTCTCAACCTACATACCACCCTCCTTCCCAGTGTAGTTTGATATCCAACCCCTTTCGCCCACTGAGTTCTCCGAATCAGCATAATCAACAAAGATTCCTCGACGAGGAGAAGTAAATAAATCCGAACAGGAAACCACCTCTTCTAACTCCATATTTTCCGACCTAAAATCCTCAGACCCATCGTTAGCATCCTTCCACAAGCACATCCCTCCCTTGCTCAAATCACCCAAACCCAAGGGGTTAGACATATTGACAGTAGTCAAATCAGCAGTAGATGACCCATCTCACTCCATAGAGGGCCCCAAATGAGGGAGAACCTTGGGGTGATATTCAGGCGTTGCAAAGCCCTCCCCTTTAGTCAACGTTGTAGTCGGAGAAGCTTCCAGATGTAACTCCTCCTCCCCCACGCTCCGCCAACCATCCGAGCCCTCACCCTTGCCTTGAGACGCACTTACCTGATCAACATACACCGTGGAACAACTTCCAGCTTGATCGCTGCTAGCCTTCATCACTGGACCCAAAACAGGTGGCTGTTGAAACCACGCTTGATCAAAAAAATCGTCAATAGCCTCCCTGTACACTCTCTGGCCTTTTAATGAAGCTTCAGGAGCGATGGCTTTATTCCTCTCCCCCAAAGAGGTGGCCTAGCCCAGCCCAACCAAGGCCTTCGGGCGCCAGATCCACTTAGCTTTAGGCATGTGCGAAACAGGCCATTTTTCATAATCTGGGCCAGATTGAATAGGCCCATTTGCAACTAATGGACCATAAGGACTAGGCCCATTAGTGGCAATAAGATCCAACCCGCTATTTTCCACATTTAAGTTTCCACTTGAAGTCCACGCCTGGTTTCCATTCAAATTTGAACTCCCATTTGAAATCCGTTGCTTAGAAACCCTAATATCCCTCCTGACCTGCAATCTGACGGTCGAACAAGCATGCCAAAGATCTAATGGTCGTTGCACACCTTCTAGAATATGCCCTACATTTCTGTCACTACCCAAGAAAGCAGATCCGAGTAGGGCTTTGGGCTTGCCACTACCACCCGAATGGGCATCCGTTTCATTTGCAGCGCAAACTTGTGTAGGCGCCACCTTAAACGCCCCTTCGAGCTCAATCACCAGTAGAAAGATCTCCCTTGCCAAAGACCACTCAATCATGCATGGGATTTCCATCAACGAATTGGCCCCGACTTTCATCCTAATCACCGAAATGATTTGACAATACGCCGAGCGTGGATCAAGTTCCACCATTCCTCCATATCTATGGCCAATCTCAGAGAAATTTTCCTCCGACCACTCCAATAGAGGTAGGCCCCTAACCCTAATCCATCGGTGGCCAGTAACTGATTCCGCGGCACTTCTTGTCGTCGCAGTAGACCACCGGTGGAACACCAAGATCCCATTCCCCAC
>JAOXJP010191911.1:0-12238 GCA_025762735.1 Platanus orientalis | reverse complement strand
ATACATGAAATATAAATGAGCCAAATTCGGATATACTACTATCCGCATCGAATCCGGCTCATTTGCATCCCTAGTTGATGTTTCAATGATTACTATACTCAATTTGATTTTGAGCTTAGCAAGTAGGGAGAAAGATGCTGAGATTTCATGTCAATTGGAATGTAGTGGAGGGAGTCAACTTGCTCAAGAAGAGACACTGGATATGGCGCAAACTTACTGGAACGGTGGAGTTAAGTTTTTGTTTTCTAAGAATTTCACATGTAAAAGCGGGTGGGTTGACCCGTTTTGACCCTAAACATGTTTACACTCAACCCTAACCTGCTTATTTCGTGTTGGGTTCATGTTGGATTCACGGGTCATGTCAAAGATTGCCACCCCCGATACCCATGTTTTTTTGTTATGCTACAAAATGCTACAGCAAGTAGCAATTCATGTTGGCTGATTGGGTTTGTATTGTGTTGACAAAATATCCATGTTTTTTTGCTGTGTTACAAAAAACTATAACAAAACTACAACAAGGTGACAATTCATGTTGGCGGGTCAAGTTCATGTCGTGTCAAAGGCATACAATTATATGGTTCAACCCAAACCCAACCCATTTATTAATCGTGTCAAAGCGAGTTAACTCACTTTGACCAAATCACATTTACAGTCAACCTTAACCTACTTATTTCATGTTGGATTCATGGGCTGTATGGTAATTCATGTTAACAGTTAGATTCATGTTGTGTCAAGCTAGGGGTACACCACTACACGAGTCAACTCGAATCCAATTAGACATAATAGTAGAGTAAATATAGGTTATAAAAAGACTACAGGAGTCAACTCGAATCCAATTAGACATAATGGTAGAGTAAATATAGGTTATAAAAAGCTCTAAGAAAAAGTTGAAAGCACTGCATTTGAATTTAAGGAATCGATTTTTTTTTGGAAGTCTCATTATTTATTAATTTAATGACTTTGATTTAGTTTTCTCAATTATTTTCAAATTCATCTTTGTTTTTATTTTTTTCTTTTAAATCCCACTCTTCGTTTCAACAAATACAATTTTGGCTAATCACCTATGCTTGCACGGGTGCATTCGCTAGTACTATGTATTAAAGCAAACGGGAAATCTACTGTTGATAAGAACAGTAATTTCCCCTCCTCTTGCCATGTGTTCTAAGGTTATTTGGTGGTAATTTCTTATAGTTATCTGTGCTTTGACGTGATTTTTATCTCTTTCTTTACTCCCTCCTTCTACCACTTTAACTTTGCATCAATGTTGCTGATATTTTGTCCTTCTATACTTCTTTATATGCCAAGTGTCGAATACATAAAGTAAGCCTTTTTATTTTTTAATTCATTTATCTTTCTATTGGTTTCCCTCTTTCTTTACTCCTTCCCTCAGCCTCTAACACGTGTTGAATATTTAATAAACAAATTTTGTTTTATTATTTATCTTTAGTCTTAATATAACCCGTTTTCTCACTTTCTCCCACAGTCCCACTCTTATCAGTTTTGATCTCTTTATTTCCTCACCTCTGAGTTCACACTATCTCCCGTCTGACAGGATAGATGTCACACCACTACACCTCTCTGTTAAGGACGTGACAAAATGCCAGACAAAGTCACAAAGGGTACATTAATACAGGTACTTATTTATTTTATATTTATCACAATACCCTCAATTGATTCATATGTGATGACGACCTAAACACCCTTTGTCAGTCCACAAGCCATTCACTGATTGTTAACGGTGTGATATCTGTCCATTCACTGGAGATGATTCGTAATTCTCCTTTCTGTCCAGTGTGTTGAATGTTTAATGGCAAACTCCATTCATTATTATCTTTCTTTTCAACGTACCTCACTTTCCCTCCCCCTTATATTATTAGGGAAAGTATCTGCTGCATTCAAACATTATATTCTTTCGTGTTCCCACACCACATACTCCTTAGATATTTATTTTAGTACCTTTTTAAAATGAGAGCAAATGTTGATTCAAACATTTTTTTTGTATGATTTCATCCTTATAAAACCCATTTTTTGGGTATCTATTTTTTCATTTAATTTTAACAGTTTTAACTTTATCCACATCACCTATTTGAATTTAATCTTATTTTTTTTTATCTTGAGAAACACATAAACATGCACACATACATTCCGGATTTTGTGCACATAAAATCTATGCACAATTCGTGTTTAAAAGCATGTGAACATCAGCATTGAAAAGTGACAAACATGTGTCCCCAAAAATGCAAGTCACTTTTCAATGTTGATATGAGTGTTCTCAGCTCCTGACACACTTTGTACAAGGATTCTGTTAGGAAACCCTATCTCCTTGAACCTAGTGAGGCTGGTGAAGCTATTTTACCCTCGGTGTAAAAAACACCTAGGTCAATGGGTGGTCACATCAGCATCAGAAGTGATTTACACACAACCAAAAAGTGAAAATCACTTTCGACGTTGATGTTTTCACCCGCTTGACCATCGGTGGAGGCAAGCAAAGGTTAGGGGTCAGTGTATAAAATCCTCACTGCTTTTAATCTGATTTCTTCTCCTGATAGCATGATCCATACACTTGCAATTACAATCACTTTTAACCAAAGCCATTTCATTGAATCCTTAAAGAAATTGGTGGAAGCACTACTCTTCTATCTGCTGTAGTAGAATACTACTATTCTACCAGTTGTAGCAAATAGAATTGCCAAGAGACAATTGTTGAAGTTTAATTATTGAAGTTTCTAAACACTTGCAGCAAAGAAGACGATTTGTGAAAAGAAGACCATTTTAGAAGCTGTTGAGGTGCGGCCCTGTGCTTTTCCACTAGGGCGGCAATTCGTGTTGACAGGCCAGGTTTGTGTCACATCAAAGCGAGTCGAGCCGCTTTGACCCAAAACATGTTTAAAATCAACTCTAACTAGTTTATTTCATGTTGGGTTCACGGTTTATGTGGTAATTCATATTGACGGGTCAGCTTCATGTCATGTTAAGTTAAGGGTATAAGACTACATGGGTCAACCTGAACCCAATCTATTTATTAATTGTGTCAAGGTTTCAAGTTGGGTTCATTTCGGATTCATGGGTCATGTTAAACATTGCCTCCCTTTTTCTGAAAATCTATTTCACCTACTCAAGATGTTGAAAAGATGAAAATAACACTTCCAAGAGTAATTCTAATCCTATTTTTTTTCCTCTTTTGAACAAGGGAAGGGAGAAATCATACTACAGACTTGGGTTAATAACATATTTGATCCAAAACATGTTTACAATCAACTCTAACTAGCTTATTTTGTGTTGGGTTCGTGGGTTGTGCGGTAATTCATGTTGGCGGGTCAAATTCATGTCATGTCAAGTTAAGGGTATCCAACTACATGGGTCAACCTGAACTTGACATATTTATTAATCGTGTCATGGTTTGGGTATGGGCTACAGTGCCTCATCCCCCTTTGCATAAGACACATGGTTAACTTTGAATTTTTCATTTTTTTCCATTTTTCCCCTCTTCTTTTATTCCTTTTTTCCATGGAATGACATGTGTTTGGGGTTCAAAAAAGTGTTACAATGTAAAAAAGAGACAACTCTAAGCTGACACTTGGTGTGCTGGTGTTAAAAGTGTCAAAAGACAAATTACCATGGGGTGACAATTCGTGTTGGCGGGTCAAGTCCGTGTTGTGTCGAGATAGGAGTATACAACTATATGTCTCAACCCTAACCTAACCCATTTATTAACTGTGCCAAAGCGGGTTGACCTGCTTTGACCCAAAACATGTTTATAGTCAACCCTAACCCGCTTATTTTCGTGTTGGATTTGTGTTGGGTTCACGGGTTATGTGGTAATTCATATTGGCGGGTTAGATTCATGTCAAGTCAATTAAGGGTATACGACTATATGGTCTAACCCTAACCTGACCCATTTATTAATCGTGTCAAAGTGGGTTAACCCGTTTTGACCCAAAACATGTTTACAATCAACTCTAACTCACTTATTCGTGTTGGGTTTTTGTCGGATTCATGGGTCATGTCAAACATTGCCTCCCCTAATACCCATGCTTTTTTGTTATGCTACGATGTTATGCTACAAAATGCTACAGCAAAGTAAAAATTCATGTTGGCAGGTTGGGTTTGTGTCATGTCAACAAAATACCCAGGCTTTTTTGCTATGTTACAAAAATCTACAACAAGGTAGCAATTCGTGTTGGCGGGTCAGCTTTGTGTTGTGCCAATGGTATACAATCATATGACTAAACCAAAACCCGATCCATTTATTAATCATGCCAAAGTGAATTAACCCATGCCAAAGTGAATTAACCCACTTTGACTGAATCACGTTTATAGTCAAACTTAACCCACTTATTTCATGTTGGATTCGTGAGCTGATAATTTGTGTTGACAGGTTAGATTCATGTTGTATCTAGCTAAGGCTATACCACTAAATGAGTCCCGAACCCAACTAGAAAAAATGGTAGAGAGTAAATATATATAGGTTGAAAAAAGCTCAACGAAAAAGTAAAAAAACACCACATTTGAATTTAGGGAATTAAATTTTTTTGTGAAGTCTTATGTTATTTATTTATGTATTTTATGATATCGATATCTTTTCAATTATTATGATAATTATGGAATTAGCATTTGAATTTAAGGAATCATTTTTTTTTTTTAGGAATTCTCATTATTTATTAATTTTATGATTTTGATTTAGTTTTCTCAATTATTTTTAAATTCATCTTATTTTTTTTTTTTAATTTTTAAAATCTCACTCTTTATTTTAACAAATACAATTTTGGTTAATAGAACCTGGATTGTAAGTGGTAGGCTTCATAACATCTTAGAGCTTGGTTTCAACGTTTTAGCTTTTCCTTGGATTTCATTGCAGTTTCTCATAATTGTTTATGTTTATTTGTTTTGAATATATTGGGATCCTTATTTTGTTATTATATGTGGATAATATTATCTTGACTAGTTCTAGTAAAGATGTAATTAATTCTTTGATCTCTTCTCTTGGAGCTGATTTTGATATGCGGCATCTTAATTGGTTCTCATCATTATTTTTTGGGTATGGAAGTTACTCGTTCTTCATATGGCTCAATTTTTACACAAACAAAATATGTTTTGGAGCTATTGACTAAGGCAACTATCTACTGTAATTGTTTTAGGTTTATGACTGTCTTCATGAGGGTGTTCCATTGTCAGATGGTGATCTTTATTGCAATATTGTTGGTGGAAGTGGATTGCAATATGTTAGCATGACTGGTCCAAATATATCCTTTGTTGTACATTAGGCTTGTCAATTTATGCATTCGCTAACTACTTCACATCTTCTTCTTGTTAAAAATATTTTGCGTTATCTCAAAGACACTTGCAACATGGGTATTCTCTTTTGTCATTCATCTAATTTTTCTACATGGGCATATTTAGACGCAGATTAGGCTGGAGATCCTTAGGTCACCATTCTATCACTGGCACATGTTTGTTTCTTGGACTGAATCTTCTTCATTGGAGTTCTAAAAAATAGTCAATTGTTTCTCAATCCTTTACTGAAGCAGAGTATTGATACTACATACATATGTTGGGTTTAATCTCTTATGCTTGATCTTAGCATTATTCTTTGATCACCTGCCTTGCTTTTTTGTAATAATTTGAGTGCTACCTCCACGGCTGCAAATCCAATGTTTCATGCTTGTACTCGTCACGTTGAGGTTTATTATCATTTTACTTGTGAAAGTGTTGCTTGTGGGTCTCTCTGTATTTGCTTTCTCTCTGAAGATAAACGGTTGGCATATATATTTACTAAAGGACTTGAAATTCTTCGGTTTCAAGAGTTGTGGTCTAAGTTCAACATGGTAACCTCCCCTGCTCAGCTTACTCTCTCTCTCTATATATATATGAATGAGAATGCTAGAGTACTCACTCTCAGGGGCAGGGGCATAGTAGCATTGTGCCCACATCTATGTAGGCAAAAATTATCCTTTACCTGTTTTGCTTTCAAAACCAAACTTAGGGTATTGTTGTCATTTAGTTTCTTTCCATTTCATCCCAAAATTACCTCCCAAAATCCCGTGAATCTCTCCCACAATTCATTCTCTCTCTCTCTCTCTCTATCCCTATGACTTCGTTGTCGTTACAATTCTTTTTGTTGCCTTCATCTTCTTTTTTTTAGTTTGATTTTTTTGTTAGTTCGTTTTTGGTATGTCTGCACAAAAAAGGGGGTCTAAATTCTGTTGCAGCCACACGGATTAAGTGGACCATTGGTTTTTGGCAGCCACAAAAACGGGTAGAAGCAACCCCATAATAGAATAATGGAGGGTGGGTTGTGATGGTTGTTGGCACCACAATGACAATGGCCCCACACAAAAAAAAAGACAATGGTATCAACATGTAATACCCCTAATGCTATTTATCTATATTTATGCAGGGGTAATTTGGAGAACTAAAAACAAAAGAAATAAAAATAAAAAGAAAAGAGAGGTTTTGCATCCCATTTCGTGAGAATGCCTGGAAAGAGTTGAGAGTGATTGTGAAAGATGGGAAAACAGCCAAGAAAGGAAGAAAAGAGAAAAGGGAAGAAGAAGAGGAAACAAAAAGGGAAAGTGGGGGTTTTGACCCAGATTGCAAGATTGGTAAGTAGTTCTTGTATTTTGTAATTTATAATGGGTTTGTATGAATGTGGTTTGCATTTCTTTTTGTATGTTGATTGTTTTAAGTATATTTCATGAAAAAAATAAAGTTTAGTTGATAGAAACATTATTTATGTTTAAGATGTGTAAATTTGATTATTGTACATAAATTCCTTTTAAGATTAGCTTAGAACTGAACTTTGTTGTAGGATTTATGTTCTTAAATATAGCTTCACATAAAATTAGTGATTTTGAGAATTAGATAAAAGCTATAAATCTATCATCTTGTTTTTATGAACTGAACTTTGATTTTTTGCATATTCATTTATATGATTATGGCTTTTTATTGAGTTCTTAAATTATGAGGAATATGAATATAATGAATAAAATGATTATGTATTGTTTTATTTATTTTGGATAACATAGAATTGGTTTACGAGATTTCATAATGCTGTCTATGAGATGGGGTTTTAGTAGTTCGGTATTGTGAGACTTTAAATTATGTAGAATGACATTGTTCCTTTTGTTGATGCATTATTTGGGGTATATTAACCCTTTAAAGACAGCCCTAAAGTGAGCATGTATTGCATAAATATATATACCCTTACAACCTAATGATTTATACCTTTGCATAGTGCTCAATGGGTGATGCCTGAGGTTGGGGCGGCCTGGTAGATGCACTAGAGTTAGTCTATTCCTACGTAGGGAGACGCAAAAAGAACCCCCAGATTTATCCGAAGTTGCTCACTTGATTTATTGTGAGGAGATCATCAAACGGGGTTCATGAGGGGTAACTTATGGTTATTGCCTTCCTTGTGTATTTAGGCACAAATGGGATCCTCGGATTTGTTTGGAGTTGCTTAGGGATTGATCACCACTAGGTGGGGTCCAGTTAGCAGTATACGCTTATATAGCGCTTAAGACATGATTTGAACCACCTCTATGTGGCTAATGTTACCTAACATTGATTTATCAATCAAATGAGGTTTTAGCACCTAAGAGTGCTAGGTTTGTAAATATACATTAGTTCTTCATACACCTTTATATAAAATGAATTACTAGAAAGAAATTATTGTGATGAGAGAACACTTGTGCTTGAGGCTTTGATGAATTTTTTTTTACATATCATTGCTTAGCTTATCTAATGCCTTATCATTGTTATATTATTGTTATTATTGAGTTACGTACATGGCATGTTGTATTGTTGAGTGTGTGTATATTATAAATTGTAGAATATGGAGATCCCTTACGAGCTAGTGTAGTCACCCTAAATTAAACTATTTTTTTCTTCAGATAGAGACATTCCTAGTGTTTCAAGCCGAACAGATTCTCAGTCATAGTGTCACTTGCCAATTCTGAGGTATATTGGTAGTTTCATTTTGATGTATAGTATACATAGGGATTTACATCCTGGTCTAGAATGACTCTGTGTACTCTTCATTTTAGGTATCTTTTATGAGTCATCTTGTATTTTGGTATAGTGCATTTTGTATGGCTACATGGGTCAGGCCTTATGTTAGATGAACAATGATGTATAACAATCATTTTGGGACTTGTATATATATCTCTCTTTTCTTTTAAAGAATGAAAGTGGTTGCCATATGGATAGTTTAGATGGTTCATATATAGTTTATTTAATGGATGGAAATTGCTATAAATTGTTGTCTATCAAGTGATAGAGCCCTTTATAATAGGACACTTGTCCCCATGAGTCCTAGTTATGGGGAGGTGCTGCCAAAATTTCAGTAGGAAAACCCATGAAGACACATTTCCCTTAAATTAAGAGGCAAACATTGGCTTAAGGAATCACCTTTATCTTTCATGTGTTGGCATTCAGTTACCATTTGGATCTGGGGTGTGACACAACAATACTATATCTCGCTCACAGTATTAACCCCTTGATATGAAAACTGAAAGTGGTGAAAGGGATTGAGAAATAGACAACAATTCTTTACCCTTACCAATGAACTATGAACCTGAAGCATTGCCTCTGGTTATTAATTATAGAAGAACATTGTTAATATCCAAAGAAAACTAAGAATGATTATGAGAAACCGCTTCGGCAAAATCGTTGCGGCCTAATCAAATGAAGACAGCCACAAACATTGTTGAGGAGAGAGAGAGAGAGAGGATGGTGAGAGAAAATCATGGATCGTGGGTGAGTGGAGAGGTCGTTGGGAAAAGTGGAAGAAGATAAGAAGTGAATCAACAAAAATATCCTCCTTTCTATATTGAAAATAAAAAAAAACTATATGGACAATTTAGGTCAAATAAATCTGGGCACAATGCTAATGTGCCATTGATAGTGAGTACTCTAGCATTCCCCATATATATATGATCAAATTGTAATAAGGACTGATTTATGAATTAGATTGATATTTGACAAGGACACTTTTAATCCACGTGTTACTAATACTATTGTGGTTCAACTGAAAGCTAAATCTCTCATTATATTCATGGAACCACATACAAACTGGTTTGCTAGGAACAAGTTTGTAATTCACTTCTTACCAAGTGCCCTTGCAGGGGGTGTTTTGATACTTACATATAAGTAAAATAAATGGATTTTTGGATTAATTAAAATACTTGTAAAAGCATGTCACATTCAAATTATTACAATAGATAGGAGTGGCAACTCTAGGTTTGGGTTGGGATAACACAACATACATATCAGGGTTATGGGGTTGGCTTCTATCACTCCCAACCTAACTTCAAGCTGAAAATATGGGCCTAACCTAGCCTAGAGTATAGGCCAAGCCAAACAACCAAACATATGCCATACATCATATTGCATTCCTCCATCATATTGATTGGTCATTGTAGTTTACAACTGATACTAAAGCATAGAGAGCCTCGTCGGGTTGCTGCTCTTTTAGCAGAGCTACCCCATCCCCATAACCAAGTCCTCGTTAGTGATACTTGTGAAAGCTCAAAATCTAGGTATTTTCTCCCGTGGATGAGAAAATACGAATTCCAAGAATTGCAAAGAATATATCAAACATATAACCAAAAGCCTCAAAACCATAAGAATGTCCAAGCCTGTAATCCTTTTACACTTTTTTTTTCTCTCACAAAAGCCTTTATGTTGGCCAAAAATTGGTGTGTGGGCATGCTGATGTCACATGAGCACAAGGTCCTGAATTTCTTATGACCATGGTGCTAGAACAAACAACAGATAGATTGAAGAAGGGTTCTTACCATTCATTTGTCTAGCCACCAAATTTAAGTAATTCAGGCAATTTGGGAAGGGGAAGGTTCTTCCTTTCAAATGAGTTCTTTTCGTCTTGTTATAACAAGGACTTCACCACATTTTGTACCAAAATATCAATAACATAAAAGGAAATGAACTCAAATAAACAAACGTGAATTAATCAACATGAAAAACTTACAATTCTGATAGAATTCAACCAAAAATGCATCACCATCCTTTCACGATATCAGACAGACAAATTATAGATCGAAGTCAAAATCTAACGACTAGAATTGTAAATATGGACTTTTAGAAGTTCATAGAAACAACTATAATTTGACTAGCAAATTCTTGTGAGGCTACTGATGAATTACAATAGTATTAATGGAAATAAAAGATAAAACTAAGAGAAAACCCAATATGGGTGAAATGATAAGTTAAAAGACTGGTATTTGATTGATTGATGATTAAGAGATATCCCACTGGTTATAACTAGCTTCCCCATGTTCACATGTTCATGGGAGAAATGACCAATTCTTCTGTTCCACTTTGCTTTTGCAACAAACCTCCTATCGTGGCAATATGAGGTATCTTATGCGCTAACCGCTTCTCCTTAATTCACTTAATCATGAATCATTTCTAGAAGGGATCTTCCCTCCACATTGCCAAAACTAGGTCCCACCAGTAATCTTCACCTTTTGTCCTCATCTAATCCTTCTTGCACCACCATATTTCCCCTTTTAGGGTCCACATAGGCCATGCCAGCACTGTCCACGTGTTAGATTTTCCCTTCTTAGTGCAAACATTTTCAAAATAAACATTTTTATCATTTTAATAAGAACTCAAGTAAGTTCCAAAACTTTGTTTTTCATGTACAAGAAAATTGACATTTATAATTATAAATAACTTCTAATTTAAAGATCAATTTCTTCCATGTTTCCACCTTCACTTTCATTCATGGTCACCACAAAGATTAACCGTTGTGAGCCAACTTCATCACCTAAAGCTAGGGCTATCAATTGGGCCAGGATGAGTTGGGCCGAGGTCTGCCTAAACTCGGCCCAAAATGTTTTACCCGAGCCTGAACTCGGTCCAAATAGAACTCCGGGCCTGAAAGCTGGACTCGAATTTTGCCTATTTTAAAACAACAAACTTTGGGCCAAGTTCAGGTTGCCTGAATTAAAACTCTTTTATTAATTTTTAGGTTGATTTTAGGCCCACAATTGCCCCTAAATGCATATTACATGGGTTTTTTTTTGAATAGTTGACACTTGAACTATTTGATGATAGTAAATTTATTAAAAATATATGGATCCAAAAAGAATAAAAAAAATATAAACCTAATATCAACATATAGATTAAATTATTATTTGCTAACTAGTTCAGGTTGAGCCTCATACTGAACTTGAGCCTACCAAACTCAGCCCAGATAAAACATCAGGCCTAAAAATTAGGCCCAAACTTAACCCAACCTGGAATTAGGTTTGCCTAGCTTGATTATTTTTTAGGCTGGACATGTCGGACTTTAGGCTAGCCTGGCCCAATTGACAGTTTTACCTAAAGCATCTTTGTTGAAACACAAACCAAATCAATGTCACCTATTACCATACATTCCACTTGCAATCCAAATCAAGTCATTATTTTTTATTTATTAAATTAAACAAAATGTTATTTGCAAGACATTTTTGAATTGTGTTGATATCTCTTTATCTCTATGTATTTGCAATTTGCCTTTGACATCTATCATGGCTTAGCAAATAAGTGTCACAATCAACATATTTTATAGGTTGTATTGCACTATGTAGTACTTCACTTTTTTTTGGGTCAAAAGTTCTCACTAAAAATGATCATTAGAACCCTTTGTTGAATCATTGCTTGACCTAGGAACTTTAGGAAGTAACCTTGAGACACTAAAAGATCTATGTTATTTGAATCAATGCAATAAACAATGTAAAGAAGAAGCACACACAAAGACTAACTATGTGGTCTAACAAAAATGCCCACATCCATGGGATGAGGATGATTTGAGTTTTACTGAAAAAAATAAGGAATCATAAAGCCTTTATCAATCCTATATTTTAAAATAGATAGACATAATAGTGTATGTGCTTTACATAGTCTAGTACTTAATTGAGAGCTAGTTCCGTCTTTGACCAAATTTGAAGATAACTTGTTGGCAATATGTTCCCTAGATTGTGCACTAAAACAAATAACCTTATTCCTTTTAAATAGAAACATGTTAGGATCACAACCTCTCATTCGAAGTATCATGGGATACAATAATAAACATGGAAAATAAAATAAAACACAAAAATCATCACAAGAGACATGATTTACGCGGAAAACCCCAAACTAGGGAAAAAACCCTGGAGCCTTAGAAACAATTTTATTATTCTAAAAGAATAAACCACATGCAAGATGCTTATAAGCTTTTCTCTCTCTCTCTCTC